>CAUYQV010135845.1:0-27392 GCA_963574575.1 Galagoides demidoff
ACTTGGCGTTGTCAGTCAGTTTAAATCTCTGGGACAAGCTACTTTCTTTTTGTTTGTTTGAGACAGAGTCTCACTTTGTTGTTCTCAGTAGAGTGCTGTAGAGTCACAGCTCACATCAACCTCAAACTCTTGGACTTAAGCGATTCTCTTGCCTCAGCCTCCTGAGTAGCTGGGACTACAAGCGACCACCACTGTACCTGGCTAATTTTTGTTATAGTTGTCTTTGTTGTTTAGCGGGCCTGGACTGGGTTTGAATCCTCCAGCCTCGGTGTATGTGGCTGGCACCATAACCACTGTGCTGCAGGCACCAAGCCAGGGACAAGCCACTTTTTGAAAGCCTTAATTATAAAGGAAAGTCTCTGAATTGGTTGAAATAGTAAGATCTGAATCTGTGCAGAGTTTCTTGGTTTATTTTGAGACAGAGTCTCACTCTGTTACCTAGGTTAGAGTGTTGTGGCATCAGCCTGGCTCACTGCAACCTCAAACTCTTGGGTTCTAGTGGTCCTCCTTTCTCAGCCTCCAAAATAGCTGGGACTACAGGCATCTGCCACAACACACGGCTAATTTTTCTACTGTTAGTAGAGATGGCGTCTTAACTTTTGGCTCAGACTGGTCTGGAACCTCTGAGTTCAAATGATCCTTCTGCCTCAGCCTCCCAGAGTACAGGATTATAGGTGTGAGCCACTGTGCCCAGTTTAGGGTCTGAATCTTTGTCCTGTAAGTAGATATCACTATTTTTCCTTGATGATAAGGAAAAACAACTGGATTGTCTTAAAGAACCTTTTTGCTCTCCGAGACTGTGACTATAATCACCGTTTCTTCATTTGCAAGATATGCCCTTCCCCAGGGCACAGAGAAACACATAGTCATAGAACATGAAAACGGAAAGGGCTCTGGAGCCCCCGGTCTGTTTCTGCACATTTTCAGGAACCAAAACTTGAGCATGGCCAACATCACACAAGAACCCAATGGCAGAGACTCAACTAATCCCAGTGTTCCGGGTTTCACTGACTTCAGAGAGAATCTCTGGGGAGTAAGAGCTGGGTGATATGATTTTGGTTTCATTTTGTTTCATTTTTCACAAAAGTAGGCTCCATTCTCTTGCACGCTAGGTACTCATGTGAGCAGTAGAGGGCAGGTAACAACAAGGGTCTGGGTCCTGAGCCCAGGAGTATGTCTGGACGCAGGTGTATTCCCATCTGAGCACAAACCCAGAGGGCAGCCCAGGCAGCCTGTTTACAGAGCTGTGACTGCTATAAACATTGCCAAGCAAATTACATTTACACTCTGCTCAGTAGAATGCATTCTGTAAACTGACAAGTACTTAGGGGCACGGGTATATTCCTCCATAATCACGGCAGGCTGTTCCCATGGGTGTTAATGTTTATAGAAGGCTAGTTAACCTTGCACGGGATCTGAGATCACGGGGCCATGCAGGCCATTCAGCTGCAGAGCTGAAGAACGCATTTCCATACTGGCAACATGTGTACTGACGCAGAGGGGACAATTGTGGCTTGTTCTGGGGGCCAGGGCAGGGCCCCAGACCTGGCTTATGTAGCGTCCAGGCTCTTGATTGCTCAACCAAGGCCTGGAGATTCACTTTCCCTGAACAACCCTGACTTAATGGGCTGTGATTATTGGTCTTACACTGTAACTCTGTGGCCTCACTTGAGCAAACCATGTAGTTACACATTCGTTTGTAACTCTTCATGACTCTTTAGGAAAGAAGGGTCCATTGTAAACCTTTGAAACAAAACCCAGACATGCTGAGAGCCTTGGTGATTGTTTCATGTAATAGGAAACTGCTTTTCATTGTGAATTCAAGGAGCTTTTGTCCAAAAGTTTACAATTTCCACTTTTGGATAGACAAGGCAAAAACACATGAAACATTCAGTAAAATTCAAGAGTGTATGTGCTGAATCTTAGCTGGAGAGTATATAGTCCATCCATTTGAGATTCAGCAGTAGGCAAGATAGTTCTGGCCTGGCTAAATGGAGGGAAATGTCAGAAAGGACATGGATTTGAAATGGGGATCGATGGATGTTAGGGTTTAACTAGAGAGTGGATCCGGCCCAGCCGTGGTAATGTGTGAGTGACACTCAAGTCAGAGGGAAAAGACCAGTCTGACTAATCCTAGATCTTCCTCCAGCCTCCTTCACACCCTGTGCATTCTGCATCCTGCTGTGGAGCAGAGCAGTGAAGCCAGGGCTGCAAGGCATGGATCACGCCCAGTCTGTGAAGGCCCTCGGCAGCCAGCAGATTGGGCTTTGTAAATTTGGTCTGTACCCTCCAGTGTGTCTTCCTAACTCAGAACTGAAGACCAAAGTCCTGACAGTGACTATGCACAGTCTGCCTGCCCCCCGACATTCACTGCTCTACCCATCCACGTTCTTCCTTCTTTGCTCCAGTCCGGCTGACCTGCGATCTCGCTCCTAGAACACTGGAGGCAGGTGCCTATCACGGCACTTTTGCATTTTATGTTCCCTGTGGCCGAAACACTTTTCCCGCTGGCATCCATGCGGCTCTCTGTCTCTCTGTTGGTCCTTGATGCCCCTTGTCAGTGATCCTTCCCGTGTGGCTCAGCTTTGGCTCCTTCCTGCCTCTGTTTTGGGTTCATTGCTTCATTTCCCATCTACCCTCACACGTGGACATGCACACACACGTACACTTAAAACTACCGCATATTTATGTACATGTATGCATGAGATATATTATTTGATTTGTTTATTAACTCTTCCTTCCATAATGTAAATTCCATGAAGGCATGGAATTGGTCTATTTTGGTCTTTGCTGCATCCATAGGATCTAAAGCAAAGCCAAGATACTCAATAAGTTACTTGCCAAATGAACAAAAGAGTGAGTGAGGTGCTTTTTGTTTTGTTTGTTTGTTTGTTTTTGAGACAGAGTCTCAAGCTGTCACCCTGGGTAGAGTGCCATGGCATCATAGCTCACAGCAACCTCTAACTCTTGGGCTCAAGCAATCCTCTTGCTTCAGTTTTCCTATTTTTGGTAGAGATGTGGTCTTGCTTTTTGCTCAGGTTGGTATTGAGCTTGTGAGCTCAAGCAATCCACCTGCCTCAGCCTAACAGAGTGCTAGGATTATAGGTGCGAGCCACCATGCCCAGCCTGAGTGAGTTGAGTTTTTAAGAGCACCTGAGATGATAAAGGAGCTGTTTTAGGCACTCCTAAAACACACAGCAGGATGCAGAATGCACAGGGTGTGAAGGAGGCTGGAGGAAGAGATAGGATTTCACAACCTGCTCTCATAAGACCGGTAAGAGCAGGTGTGAGGGCTCCTTTGTTGTAAGCAACAGAAATTAAATCTGGCTTAGGCTTATGGTAATTTATTGGGAATGAACAGGAGCTCAGAGAACTGATGAGAGGCCACAAGGTGAGGCTAGGAAGAGGAGCAGAAGGAGGCAGGCGGGGAGTATGTGTGCACACAGTGGAGTGGGCAGGGCGGCTGCTGAGTGGATAGAAAGCTGACTGTCTTCAATCCTCTGGTTCCTCTACTTGAGAGTTAAGTTCCATCAATGGCCTTCCTTGGGTCACATGCTTCCTTCATCACCCCTGGTAAAGATTAGTGTGTCTTGGTGACTCAGCAGCCACCGCTTCCTCCTAATAGTATCACTATCTCATTCGTTCATCTGGCAAGTAACTTACTGAATCTCTAGGCATCATTTTAGATAATGATAGGTTTTGTGAGCGACTTTTCTCCACCAGGTAAAGTCTATAAGTATTATAATCAAGAATTTCTCTCTCCTCTGCTTCCTTTTCCTTGGTAAAGGTATAACTTGGGGACTTAAACACAAAGGTTTTGTTATAGTGAAATTTTAAGAGCTTAATGTAATGAAAATAACTTTGAAGTATATGAGGTCTGACAATTAAGTTCACAAACTCATCCCAGGAAGAGTGCTACAGACCCCTTTGCTGAGTATAACCACAATCAGTGCCCAGTCCACACTTTAAAGCAAGTTTGGAATTCTTTTTCTGAATGGCTATCAGTGCTGTCATCGTATTAGGTCTGACAATTAAGTTCTTGAACTTATCACTGAATGCTTATGTTGGCAGCACTACTAACAACTCGGGAAGGTTTCATAACCTTGGCACATCAGGGTCTCACAGCTGTGTTCGTGAGGACATGTGGCAATGTCTTGCAGAGTAGCATTCTTTATTGTTATGTGTTTTTGTGTGTCATACGACAACAAAGACTGGTGGTTCTCCAGCCCCCTCCCCCCAGATCTTTGATACTTAATGTCACATAGTCCTAATGAAAAGCAGTACAAAGAACCACACAAGTGTAAGGCACAAACCTGGCTGGCACATAGCAGGTGATCAAATAAATAATTTTCACTTTCAATGATTGCATTCCTTTAAAGGGCTACAAATGTGCAAATTGCACATGAATGGATTATATTACCAGTTGTGTCTTTATAAAGTTATGTCTCAAATAACTGTTACATTTCATAATGACATAACTATCATAACTAGATCAAGAGAGAAAACCAAAATGTTCACAAGCCCTATCCTGTCCTAATTATTCAAAAAAGACTTCCACTAAAGTGGGTATTTCAGCAGATGCTTGAGGGTCAGGATGAGTCAGCTTTGCTAAATTCAGATTAAGTCCCAAGTACCACTTTAAAAAATGAAAATCCATCTTAGTGTGGTTTATAGCTTAGATTAACTCTCCTTTACTCACACTTGGATATAAATCAGCTTAAGTAGATATTTTCTTTATGGTGATGGAATGGGATTAAGAATTTAGGAAAATAAAACAATTTCAGGAAGATGGACCCTGCCCTCAAAGAGGTCAGAGAATGCTAACTCTCATTTGACATTTCCATAAATTTTAAAATTTTATTTTCCATGAGTAAAATCACTGACTGTAAGTCTAAGTCATTAGTGCTTTCAAGTGCAAATGGAAGTCTGCAAAGGTATAGAAAATGACTACGGATTTTGGTCCTCAAATTCAAGAATGGCTTTACTCAAGTATGGTCTTGGATCTATTCTTGTTAAAACACAGGAATTTACCTTGGAGAAAGACTCCCAACAAGGGTCCCAGATTTTATGAGTAAACCATTCCATTTCCCCAGCCCTCCAGTTTCACACCTCCTTAGGCTCTCAAAGTATCCCTCCCTCCAAAAAAAAAAAAAAACCCTCCAAGGATTTGGTGGGAAAATAGTGTTAAAGTCTCATGTTGTTTCAGGAATTTCCCAATATGCACTAAATTACCTTTTGGGCCATATGAGGCCAAGTGGTAGAAAACTGTTCCATTGGACACAGATGGCAGTCGTAATGTTCCCAACAGCTGTGTCACACACACGAAATCAGATTGGGATTAACACTTACCTTTAGACCAGTCGCACCCGGATGGGATGGCTTCTCTGTAATATACACCAAGCTTAGCTGATGTCTCTGACACCACATGACCTCAAGGGTCTTGGGAACATTTGATCCAGGAAATCTGAACTTGGGCAGAAATCATAAAGCATCAGGTACATGTTAAGAAGGAATTTATCTGCTTTTTGTCTGAAGCAGCCTCACATCCATCTAGCTTTTGTCTCACTCTGGGTGAAATATTTATAGGCAAGCTGCTTTCTGAGGCAGAGTTACAGACCTATTCAGGTTTGGTATGAAATGTCTCTGCCCATTGACCACCTGCTGAAGCCTGAATTCCAAGTGCAACCAGACCCAAGAGCATTTGTATCACCATGAACTGTAGCACTGATAGCAGGAAAGTAACTAAAGCAGAATTTAGTGTCCCAAAGACTCCTTTTGTCTTGCCTTGGGAAAGAAGACTCCTTCTCTTAGTGAGGTTGCCACTTTACAACTTCTGAAATTCTCCTTGACAATATTTTCAGGACTGTGGTTCAATCATTCAAATAGACTTATGACTGTATCCTTGGAGGGTAGATTTGGTTTTTAGAAATAGCCAAAGGTCATTCAGAGCTAAATCTGATGATTTAGGAAGGGGATCAAGTCAGGTGATGTTAATATATGTCAAAATGAGGTGTGACTTTTAATTAGCAAGGTGGATTTCATTTTACAGCTTATATATATGGTTTTAAAGCAGCTCCAAAACTTTTCTTTTTAATAAATGCTGATATTATAACAATTTGCATGCTTAAATTCTAGAATATTTGCTTAACAATAATCAGTTTTATTACCTAGTATTACAGTTTGTATGTGACCCTAATGAGGGCAAAGTTACAGAAATCATTAAGGCATCCTTCCCTTTGGGGTTAGTCAGGAAGAACTAAGCAATTCAGAAATTCTAAAGTCCAACTCTGATACTCTTACATTTTCAAAATTATTAGTCAGGAGCCCACGTTTTTCCTTGCTTTTCTGTCTTATCAGCCTTATGAAGGGTCTACCAACCAGCTTTAAATCTGCTTCCCCAATTCCCTTCCGTGTCTTTAATATTTATAGTTCACTTCTATAAAGACCAAAATCTTAGTAGCTTAAACCTGACGGACATTTATTCCTCTTTCATTGCATTCATGTTTAAGAAGTCCAAAGCTGGTATGGTGAGTCTAGAATATTGGAGACCTGTGATCCTCAGTCATTCTGCCCTTCCCCCTTTCACATGTAGTTCCCATCTTATCTCCCAAGATGGCTGCTCCAGCACAAGCCATCACATCCACATTCCAGCCCATGGATAAAGAAGGAAGAGAAATCGCTTTTCTTTCAAGGATAAAGCCGGGATGTTGTGTGTACTACTTCATCACTTCTATTTGAATTACTCTGGCCAGAAGTTAGCTGTCTGCAAAGATGGGGAACCTAGTTTAACCCCCAAGCATGTGTCTGGCTAAAACTTATGTAGCACTGATAGCAGGAAAGTAACTAAAGCAGAATTTAGTGTCCCAAATAACATGGTTATTAAAATGAAAAGGAAAGAATGGGTAATGGAGAAAACAAGTAGTCTCTGACACACAAAATCTTTAGCAAAATTTTATTTTGGTTTTATCTGTGCCTCGAGGAATCAAGGGAGGAGGGACATCCCCATCAGAGGTAGGAAGGACAGCCAAAAACACCAAGCATGAGAAGACAATTAAGAGTCAGTGGGGCTGGAGAGAGGAGGCAGGTAGTAGGAAAATTACGGACAGAGAGGAGAGTGAGGGGCAGTTAGTAGGGATTCAGGGACTGTCTATGCTGTCCTTAGGAATTTCCAAGATTAGTTATGCTGTCAGGATGGGCACAATCTATTGGCATTTAGATATTTAAAGAAGAAAACAGCCTCAGAAAAACATAGAATGTGGGGAAATACAGGCTTAAGTTAGTGCCCCTGTGATACAAGAATATTCTCAGTTCTGAAATACTAACCTTTCGTTCATCAGGGTCATTTAAAGTCGATCCTGACGTGTTTGTCTTTTAGGTAATATTAAGAGATCGGAGAGTCATGGTTAAGGGAGAGAATAGTTTAAGAGCATGTGGGATTACTAGGAAACAAGTTAGTGTGGTATTTATCTGTAGATTCCATAGAATTAGCACTCTGCCCTACAAAGTGAAAGGAGCATTGAATAGTTTAAAGTCAAGAAATTTCACAATATCTGCGCCTTACCACATTGTAAGGACTGATGTCTCTGACTCAGGAAATACCACTTGGCCACAAGGCAAGACTCCTCTCCTCTGGCAACAGTCCCTTAATATTTATGAGAATATTTCTCTCATTGCTAAGATCCTCCAGTCCAACTGCCCAGAAGACCAGAGTGTTAGGTGGAGAATTGTCCTCCGTGTTTACGCTGATGGTCAATATTGTACATGTTATAGAATACCCTTACAAGGAGATTCTGATGTTAAAAATAATTGAAATCATAGAGATATTCCTTGATTATACTCGTCTGCAAAGGTAGTGGAAGTGTCATAGAAGAATAAGCCAAAGTTGGGAAGGAAATATGAAAAATCCACTTGCTTACAAATACTGCTGAGAAGTAGGCCAATGGGAAGATATTCTAGAGAGCTGTGATTAAAAACCTGATTTTGCCAAAAGCCAACCAGTAGTCACATGGTGGCAGAGCATAAACTATAATCTGGTGTTTTTCAACCTTTTCATCTCACAGCACACTTGAACCTATAGTTAACTTCTACGGCACACATAAATTATATTGATAAAAAAAAAGTAAAATAAAGAATATACTTATTGTGCTTTGAACTCTTTTGAAAATAATTTAATTAATTATCTTTAAAAGTTTCGCAGCATACCTGAGATCATCTGACAGGACACCAGTGGAAAATCACTGCCATAATCCATGGCATTCCGAGTCCTGTTAAAGTGGAAATTAGAGGAAAAAAAGAGGGAAAGAAGAAAGAGGAAAAGGTGAAGGAGGAAGAGGAGGAGGAGATGGAAGAGAAGAGGGTAAGGAGGAGGAAGAGGAGAAAGACTGTGTTGGAGAAAACAGGTGCTGTCAGTGACTTGGGGGGCCAGAAACATTTCGAGATTCTTAAATGATCTGAAGCAGATAGAATCAGATCCTCCACATATAAACAACCCAAAGAGGAAATCATAGCTCAGAACATGTCCAGAAGGAGACATCTTTGGGGGGGCAGAGGGGTGGGAAGAGCGGTTCTGAGGCCAGAGCCCAATGTCACCAGAAGTAGGAGGGAGCCAGAGCCTTTTGCTTCTGCAAATACATTTGAGCAATTCCCGCCCCCCAATCTGTGCTAATCAGAGATGGATAGTGACAGTCTCAGAAAAAACAATAACAATAAAGAACCCCAAAATGCAGTAGCCTCAGAAGACTCATGAAGCCCTATGCCCTGAAGACAGGCCACCAGCCTCCTTTCTAGAAAAGAGTCTGACTCCTGCTCATCAGTAGAAGTAGCCAACAGTCCTCAGAAACATCATTCTTAGTAAACACAACTCAGGGACACACGTGAACACATGACGAAGCTTTCTCAAGCTCTTTTATTTATTTAATTTAATTTAATTTTTTTGGAAACAGAGTCTCACTTTGTCACCCTTGGTAGAGTACTGTGATGTCATAGGTCAGAATGACCTTAAACTCCTGGGCCTAAGCAATCCTTAGTCTCCTGAGTAGTTGGGACTAGAGGCACCCACCACAACACCCAGTTATTTTTAGAGACGGGGTCTTGCTCTTGCTGAGGTTGGTCTCAAACTCATGAGGTCTGGCAATACACCTGCCTCGGCCTCCCAGAGTCCTGCAATTACAGATGTGAACGATGACGTCAAGCATCCAAGCCCTTTTAGAAAACAGGGGCTGGTGGGGCAACAAAATCAAGCGGTACAACTACCATCTGAGGAAAAGGACTAATGTGAGGAAATAAAAGATATTGGGAAGCTTATAATATTTCAGATATTATTCATACATTCAGAAATGGTTAAGAAGCTTTTGCATCCATGAAAATAATCAATAGCAGTTCTTGGAAATTACTATTTGGCCCATGACAAAATTTTAAATCACTACAAATGGGAGAAACAACCAAAGAAATGCAGTTGAAGTTAAAAAAATTAATTAAATGGTAGATCAAACAAGTAATTAAGAAGAAAAGTAAAAAGTGAAAGTATTAGAGAAATATTCAGAAATGGGTAATATAGATTTAGAAGTTCTAGTGTCCACTTTATTTAATTTTAGTATAAACAACAAAGAAAATTAAAGGGAAAATAACACAGATGTTATTAAATAGCTTAGATGTTATTAAATATTTATTCTTAATAGTTTAAGAAATGACAGAGAAACACTCCTGAAGACAGGGGTTCTTAATATTAATATTTTCTATTCTTTATTATGTTTGAAAATATCTATTTATCTTAAGAAACAGGACAAGCAAGTATACTTGCTTGTAACAACAATTATACCTATCATAATGAAACTCCAGAACACAAGAAATAAAAAGGAAACATGGTTCTGCCAAGGAAGAGAAGCAGATAGACATCAGATTTCTTAGTCAAAGCAGATGCTGAAGAGGGAGTAACAAGATGAGGTGATATCACATATCACAAAAGGGTACCGTGCAACTTCAGGCAAGTACAGTTTATAAATTCTAAACAAATTACTCACGTGCAGTATCTAAAAATTATTTTTAAAAACAATGATTTCGGGTTGGGCAAGGTGGCTCATGCCTGTAATCCTAGCATTCTGGGAGGCCGAGGCAGGTGGATTGCCTAAGCTCACAGGTTTGAGACCAGCTTGAGCAAGAGCAAGACCTTGTCTCTAAAAATAGCTGGGCATTGTGTTGGGTGCCTACAGTCCCAGCTACTCAGGAAGCTGAGCAAGAGAATCTCTTGAGCCTAAGAGTTTGAGGTTGCTGTGTGCTAGGCCACCACGGCACTCTACTGAAGGTGACAATGTGAGACTCTGTCTCCGAAAAAAAAAAAATTACGCTTTAAAAAAAAATTATTTAAAAATTAAAGATATGAATAAATGAAGATATCTGTGTTCATGTATTGGAGCCTTAATAGTGTTAGAATGGCTATCCTCCCCAAACTGATCTACAGGCACAATGCAATCCCTTTCAGGATTCCAGCTGATATCCTTATAGAAATTGACAAGTAGATCCTAAATTTCGGATGGAAGCTAAAGGCATCAAGAAAGGCAAAGTTGAAGGACTCACACTTCCAATTTCAAAACCAAGCATCAGCAATCAAGGCAGGGTGGATTAGTATAAGGACAGACATACAAATCAATAGAGGAGAAGCAAAGTCCAGAAACAAACTCACATCTGCCATCAACTGGTTTCTGACAAAGGTGCCAAGACCATCTCATGGAGAATGTTCTTGTCAACAAATGTTCAGATGCAAAAGAATAAATCTGAACTCTTCCCTCAACAAATCAAAGTACTAAAACAAACAAAGAAAACCTAAAATTGGATCATATAACTAAATGAAGGAACTAAAACTATAAAACTCAGAAAAACAAATCGCTGTGGTCTGAATATTTCCCCCCGAATCTGTGTATTGGAAACTTACTCCCCAGTGCAACAGTGGAAGGTGGGGCCTAATGGGAGATATTTAAGGCCAGAGGGTTTCACCCTCATGAATGGATTAATATCACTATGAAAAGTGGGTTCACTCTCTTTCACTCTTATGCCATGTTAAGACACAATGTTTTCTGAGTGTGGTGGCTCACACCTGTAATCCTAGCACTCTGGAAGGCTGAGGCAGGTGGATCCCTTGAGCTCTAGAGTTCAAGACCAGCCTGAGCAAGAGTGAGACCATCTCTAACAATAACCAGGCATTATGGCTGGCAGGATTCCAGCTAGTATCTTTGTAGAAATTGACAAGTTGATCCTAAATTTCATATGGAAACTCAAGGGAGTAGTAGTAGTTCCAGCTACGCAGTAGACTGAAGCAAGAGAATTGCTTGAGTGCAAGAGTTTGAGGTTGCTGTGTGCTATAATGCCACAGCACTCTACCCAGGACACAGAGTAAGACTCTGTCTCCAAAAAAACCCCACAATGCTTGTACTCGCTTCCCTTTCACCTTCCACCACGTGAGGACACATCAAGAAGCCCCTCACTAAATCCAGCATTGGTGCCTTGTTTTTGGACTTCACAGTCTCCAGAACTGTAAGAGAATAAATTTCTCTCCTTTGTGAATTACCCAATCTGTGGTGTTCTGTTATAGCAGCACAAAATGGACTAAGACACAAGCACAGGAATAAATATTTGTGACCTTGGATTTGGCAATGGTTTCTTCAACAAAAGCATAAGCAATAAAAAAAATAGAAAATTAGATTTCATCAAAATTAAAAACATCTATGCTTCCAGGACACTATCAAGAAAGTAAAAAGATAGGCTACAGAGTAGGAGATATTTGCAAATTATATATTTAATAAGCAATTTGTACCCAGAATGTAAAAAGGACTTTCACAAGTCAATAATAAATAGACAACCTAATTCAAAAATGGGCAAAGAATGTGATTATTCATTTCTCCAGAGAAGTTACACAAGCTGCCAACAAATACATGAGAACATTCGTTATTAGGGAAATGCAAATCAAAACCATAATGAAACAACACTTCACACTCACTAGGATGGCTGTAATCAAAAAATCAACTAATAAAATGTGTTGACAAGATTATGGAGAAATTGGAAACTTCATATACAGTTGGTGGAAATGCAAAATGCTGTTGCCACCTCAAAAAACAGTCTCCTCAAAACATTAAACACAGAGTTAGCATTTCATTACGTAAGTCTGCTCACAGGAATATACCAGCGAATAAAAACATGCATACAAAACGAGCTTCTCCATGCAGGTCCACGGCCAGAGGCGGAAACAACTTCAGTGTCCATCCGGAGACAGAATGAATAAACAACATGTGGAGTGTTCTCACAGTGACACAACAGTCAACCGTGAAAACTAATGAAGTGCTAATACCTCCTATAGATGGATAAACCTTAAACTAGTGCACTAAGTGACAGAAGTCAGTCAAAAAGGACCACATGACATATGACTCCGCTGTACGAAATGTCCAGAATAACCAATAAAGAAGAAAAAGAGCACTTGCCTAGGGAATGGGAGGGCGAGTTGAGGGGGAATAGTTAAAAAGCATGGGGCTTCTTTTGGGGTGATGAAAATGTTTCTGAGATTGAGTGTGATGACAGTTCCACAACTCTGTGACTATTCTAAAAACCATGGAATTTTACACTTTATATAGGTGAATTGTTTGGTATGTGAATGAGATCTCAATAAATCTATTACCCAAAAAGAATAAGAAAGAAAGGAAAGGAAAAAGAGTCTGAGTAAAATAAGAGTAGAAAAGCATATACTCATCTGATAAAGGGTAATCATCAGAAAACAACAAATACCAAATTAATATCAAATTAAGTTCCCACTGAAATCAAAACTCTAGCCTCCACTGTCACCCACTGTATAGTTCATATACAGTCAGCTCAATGCATCAAGAGGAGGGAAAACAGATATCCAAATATTGAGAAAACACTCTCAGTATTTCCAGATGGCAACATTACCTATGCAACAAATTTAAGAGAATCAGGCAAAAACTGTAAGAGTTCAGCAAACTAGATAGATACGATATTAACGGGCAACTACTTTTCTACACGCCAGCATTAACTTGTCAAAAAAACGCTTTAGGAAAAAATATAATTTGACAACAACTATAGGAATTGTAAAACACCTCAATTAATGATAAGACCCACATGTAAAAATCTATAAAATAATAACAAAGAACACAGAGAAGAATTAAATATAGAGGTACCCTATATGTCAGACAAATAACCTTCATTGTGAAGATTTAAGTTCAGCCAAATTAACATACAAACTCAAATAATTCTTATCTGAATCACTAGAATTTTGTAAAAGGTAATAAGAGAATTCTAAAGTTCGTGAAGAAGGAAAACATGTAAGAATAGCCAAGATAAATGTTGTAAATACACTGATTTGCTGTTCGTGTTTAAATGCTGACATCTTGTCTGGATCTTTTAGAAAAAGAACGTCTCCAGCCACATACACCAAGGCTGGCAGGTTGGAACCTGGCCCCAGCCAGCTAAACAACAATGACAACTGCAACATTAAAAAAAAAAAAAAATAGCTGGGCATTGTGGCAGATGCCTGTAGTCCCAGCTACTTGGGAGGCTGAGGCAAGAGAATCACTTAAGCCCAAAAGTTTGAGGTTGCTGTGAGCTATGATGCCATGGCACTCTACGGAGGGTGACATAGTGACACTCTCTCTCAAAAAAAAAAAAAAAAGAAAAGAAAAGAAAAAGAAGATCTTCATGTATTATTTGGAATACATATCATCACTTTTCTTCTTTTCCAAAATATTTGCTGGAATTATTCAGTGCCAATACTGTGACATATCAACATCTGAGATGTATTTTCTGAACAATGCATGACTGATGATTTGGGGAAGGGGAAAAAGTTCAGCAAAAAAAGAGCACCCAAGCACCTTTATGAACAAGAGACATGAGCCAAAGACAAAGTGAAGTAAGAAAGCCACTGTGTGAATCCCCCACCAATCATTCCCTCTGCTAACCTCCAAGGACAAGTGACCCCAGTGGGTTGGAATGGCCTCTCTTATCTCGCCATACATCATGGACAATGTCATTTGTTCCCCTGAGGTCATGCCTTTGAAAGCCAAATACTTCTCTCCAGCAGCCTTCTCTGTTCCTCTGCCTCACAATCTCAGATGCCAGCAGATGCTGGACATTTAGGGCACTTTGACTAAGCGGGTTAAGTCCTCCCATTTTATTTGAAACAGATGCACAAAATGAACTTACAAGGAAAATAGATTTTATGAAAAGACTACCTTTTGTATACACATTCACAAGAAACTGAGTGGTGAATGTTCCCAGGGCCTGCTGTTCAGATCTCTATTATCACCCTTGTCTGCAATTATTTTAATTATCTGTTTACATCCCCAGGCTATGCTTGTCAACTCAATAAATATTTGTTGAGGATATGACAAAAGGAGAGAAAGAAATTCCTGCCATTAAAAGCCAACAGAACTGTTAGTTAATGACATTTGCACTTATCAGTCCCTTTCGTGAAGATGAATTTCTTTTTCAAATTGTCTGGAGTCAGTCAGGATCTCTTTCACCCGGGTCACCCTTCCGAGACTGACAAAATCTAGAGGCGAAACCCACTGTTCCTTCCACTTTCTTGGTGGTTTCTTATCCAGAAGCACAAGCGTCCTCTGTTAGGGCTGATCACTCAAAGCTCGGCGCTGTCCACATCCTGCCTGATGTGAAGTCACATTCTCATGACCCTACATCTGCAATCTCATCGAACTATGCCTGGTGAAGTTGTGCTTTCTTGTAAACCGAGTTACACTTTCATTTCCTAAACCAGGCTCCAGATAGCCCATTACTGTGAAAACTGACCTACAGTCTGCCTCAGTCCTGACTCCAAAATCACGGTCTGGCTTTTGCTTATTTTTTTTGTTTTGTTTTTTCAGGCTTATTTAAATTGATTTTCTTGCCTCTCAGCGCTTCACCCCCTACTCCCTGTAACTGCCAGTTATACTCATGGATACTAATAGGTCTTCTTCAGTTTGCATTCCAGGGACAAATTTCGTTAGAAGTAAACTTCTGCCTTCCAATCTAAAATTGCTTCCAGTTTCCCATTAAAATACCTTTTAAAACAGGAAAGACAGGAAACTCACACTACTATAAACCAAAATTGACAGGCAGGACAATATGGGGCTCCAGGAGGAATCTCCCCTGTAATGAGGCGGGTGGAGCCGCATCTGGAAACATCTACTCTCCGGCCCTCCTTCAACTCTCCTCTCCAGACTCCTGCACCTCACCGGGAAAAGCCACCACACGCCTCAGAAGGACACGGAATTGCTCCTTTATGCATTTAACTAACAGAGCAAATGACAAAAACACTTGTTAAAAAGTCCACAAATTATTATTATTTTTCAAGAGACTTATTTCAGCTGCAGATGGACGTGTGAGTTGTCATTTTTAAATATAAGGTTACTTCAAGGTATCAGCAACCTCAGTGAGGCAAAATAATTCTTGGTGGCCGACAGCTAGACGGGGGAGAAGGGATAGAAGAAAGGCCAACGCATAGGCACTAGGAGACTGGATGGCCTTTTTCTACTCAGACATCTCCAGTGGACCCTAACAGACTTTTTAAAATTTCAAATTGGACTTAACAGAAATTCCAAAGCCAAGGCCAGTATGTGAGTAGACCCAGCCCCTCTGCAGCCTCCCTGTTCTCTGGGACCTCCTTTCCCCCTGCCATCCCCGTTGCTCCAGGCACCAGCTATACGGCCCACTTCCTTTTCCTCCAACATGCCATCTCTGCTTCTGCCTCAGGCCCTTTGCACCTGCTACCACTTCTTCCAGGTGCGCCATTCTCCAGCTATCCGCATGATTTACTTAATTCCAGATGACTCCCACTGCATCAGCCCCACCTGCCCTGCTCTTTCACGCTGTTTCCCACGCTGTTCCTCACCCTCCTTAACTGGTCTCTGTAGCAACTTCTCGCAGCATGACTCTCCTGTGTGCGTGGTATAGTGTGTAAGCATTTTCTGTCTGTCCTTTCTAGACTCTTGTTCAAAGTGAGAAAGGACTTTGAATAACTCACCATTATGAACTTTTGCCCGGGACAGTACCTGCCACTCGACAAATATTTGTTAGATTAATGAACATGTAAGTGATGGGCGAGGGGGGAAAACAGGGCCTCTGCAGTGACTGCTTTAAGCATCGAACTATCCAAATAGAAAACTCATGAAATTGATGGCCCGTGCTAATACAACTTTTAGCCTATTTCTGCATATACTAGTGAAGAACGTGTTTTATAAGCATCAAGTTGATGTGTGTGGGAAATCAGTGCACTGTAAATAGGAACAATACCACTGACGGAGCTATAGGTATGAAAAACAGCTGAATCACAGCATTGGAAGATATGGGAAAAGAAAATACCACAATATTAATCAGGGATTATATTCACAAAGATACAAAGATTTTTCTGAAAACACCTTGGGCAGCTCCACATCCAGGGTAACAAACCCATGGGACAGGCAGTGAATGCCCTGGCCAGGGATGAAAGAGCAGGGCATGTCTGGACTGCAGAGAACTAACGAGACAGCTGTCAGAGAGGACGCAGGTGACAGTGACTCGGCTTCAGACATTCACACTGGAAATGGACCAGCATTGCCAGATCGTCCAATATTTCAAGAGAAAATGGAAATCTGATTTTTTAGGGGCTACTGTATGGTGAGAAACCACACGGCAACTAATTTTTAAAATTCAAAGCACTGAGCCAGGGAAAATCTGAGCAAACAAAATGCACCTGAGGGTCAAGTTCGGGGGTCGCCAGTTGGCAACCACTGCCCTTTATGGACAATGAGGAGGAATTACAACCAGGCCTGAGGATCCGGCACTCGGGTTTAGGTGTAACTGGAAGTGAGTTCTAGTCCGTTTTCTCAGCCTCTGAATGGGGCTAACGCCTGCCACTGGGCTGTTGTGAGGCTCCTCTGAGAGCTGCTGGCACACTGAGGGCAGGACCATGGCAGACGAGCTCCTCACTGCACAGCACGTTTGCTCAGCAATAGCAGCTCCCCGCTGACTTGTCGAATCGTGTGCATATGGGCTATGCACACATCCTAACGCATTTAATTTCCACCCACCCATGTAATTAGCACCCAGATCCAGAAGACAAAGCACCAAGCTCAGTACCCTCCCTGGGGACCCCTCCATCAGAACTTCTTTCCCCTATGCTAGTTCTGCCTGTGTCATATTTTACACTGGTGGAATCATGCAGAATGCTTCTACACACACAGAACACTGTGTCTAGTTTGTTTTCCTAACACATTTGTGAGATTTGTTCACACTTGTGGATGGTCTGACCCCATTGTTCAGTGGCAGCCCACTGTATGAATGTTCCACAAATTCCGTATCCATCCCATTAGAGGTGGATGGTGGGTTTTCCAGACTCTGCCTCTCACCAATAACGTTGCTGCAAACATCCTGGTATGGATCCTCTGGCGAGCCTGTGTGCTTCTTGTTGGGTATATTCCTGGGAATCAGATCACAGTCATAGACTGTTATGGGGTGAGGGATACAAAACTTCACCTCTACCCTCTCCGGGTCTCAGCTAAACCTGAATATTAAATTGACATAAAACAGATAAACCAGAGAAAAGCATGCAAATGTTTTACCTGTGCATTGGGGTTCCCACAAGAAAATGAAGAAGTGTCAACCCCTAAGTGCTTATATACTAGGTTGATCAAAGACGAGTAATTGTGGAAAAGTCACTAAAATGTACAGGGCAACCAAAGGAAGATGAGAGTTGTTGAACAAGTTCTCGCTGCACAGAATTCTCTTGGGCTTAACTTCCTTGAATCTTTCCTCCTGGTATAAGTGGGGTGTCTTTCACATATTCTTCCACCTGCTGTTTGTCAACTGTTTTTACACTGAATTAATTATTTTGCTAAAATGTCATAGGTGGGGTTGGTGTACTCTGCCACGTTGAGTGTGCGTGGGATGAGCAATAATCGATCCGCTGAGTCACTGCCTAGAGCAGCTGTGTGGAGTCACACTTGGCACTGTCAGTTTACAGAATTGTAGCAATATTGGGGGTTGGGGGTGGGTGGGAGACATTATAGTAATGATAACTTTGAACTCCCCTGTTGACCAAGGAAGCCAAGCACTGTTCACATAACTGGTGGCCCCTGAGATATTTCCTTTCATACAGGGTCTGGTCATGTCTTTTTCTCCTTTTTCTACTGAGTTCTCTGCTATTTTCTTAATGATTTGTAGAACTTCTTATTATGTTTTATTTATTTATTTATTTGCTTTTCGTCAACCACTATTAACTGCCCTTTCACCATTTTTATGGCCTATTTTTAAAAAGCTGTTAATTTTTAAAATACTTCCATCTATTTTTTTTTCCTTTAGGCTTAGCACTTTTTGTATCAGAATTTTAAAAAAATAATAAAAATCTGATCATGAAGCTGTTTTCTCAAATTGTTATATCCTAAAAGACCTTATTGTTTAGAGCTTTCACATTTAAATCTGGAACTGGTTTTGTGCATGGTGTGAGTTAGGGGTAAACATCATTTTCTTTTTTTCCATATGCCTCCCTCATGACCCAGCACCACATTTTGAAAGACCATTATTTCTCCAATCATTAATTTTTAATTTTTAAACTGCTGACTCACACTGAATCTGTCTCCCCATTCTGCAAGTACTGTGCAAACATTTTATATCCGTGTGTGTTTGTTTTACCTGAACTGGGATTTGATATTTATTCTTGGTAAATTTTCTCTTATTCTTTTCAACCTATTATTTCCACTGGTCAAGAAATTTATAAAATTTCATGTTACATTCTAACACATCCATTATATCCAATAGGTTTCGTAAGCATGCATTTTCTATTTTCACCCAAAATACTGGAAATATTGAAGAGGACCAGGTCTCATATGATCCCCATGTGTCATGCCCCTGAGAAGTTCCTCTGGGTAAACACTGATCAATCCATTAACCATTTGGTGACACAGATGATCAGCCAATCACCTGCACATCATGCAGCTGGGTGCCTTCCATGCATCTGTAGACATCTATTTTTAGACTTAGTTGAGGTCACCTATATATATATTTTTTTGGGGGGGGGCCAGGGCTGGGTTTGAACCCACCACCTCCAGCATAGGGGGCTGGTGCCCTACCCTTATGAGCCACAGGCGCTGCCTGAGGTCACCAATATATTAATACTTCCCCAAAATCAGTGCCAAGTCTAAAATTCAAAACAATGCCAAAATAGCAATCCAATAGTGTGGCAATATTTTCTTACGATCCAGAAAGCAAATCTTCCCTATGAAACAAGCCAGCTAGCCGACCACCACACACAGGATCCCTACACTTACACCACCACCTTAATACAAGCGTGCTGCATCCTCACTCCTCTCACAGCAGGCCAGCAGCCCTTGGGGAAACTTGTACTACTCTCAGCCTGCGTGCTCCAGGAGAAGTTGAGTACAGTACATGGGCAGTTCAAGTGTTGAGTTTGTGACCTAGGTCAGGGCCAGTTGGCAAACTTTTATTTTTTTTTGAAACTATTGTACTGTATTAGCCAAGCTATAGTGCTATGGCCCTGACCTAGTTCACAGCAACCTCCAACTCCTGGGTTCAAACCATCCTCCTGCCTCAGCTTCCCAAGTAGCTGGGACTACAGGTATTGACAACAACAACTGGCTAATTTTTGTATTTTTTTATTTTTAATACACACAGGATCTCTGGCTCGGTGTCTGTGGCTCAAGTGGCTGAGGCTCCATCCACGTACACCTGAGCTGGCAGGTTCAAATCCAGCCTGGGTCCACCAAACAATAATGACAGCTGCAACCAAAAAAAAAAAGAAAGAAAAAAATAGCTGGGTGTTGTGGTGGGCGCCTGTAATCTCAGCTACTTGGAAGGTGGATGCAAGAGACTCACTTCAGCCCAGGAGTTGAAGGTTGCTGTGAGCTGTGATGCCATGGCACTCTACCCAGGGGGTAGCTTGAGGCTCTGTCTCTAAAAATAAATAAATAAATAAATAAATAAATAAATAAATACAGGATCTCACTGTTGCTCAGGCTGCTCTTGAACTCAGCTCAAACGATCCTCCCAGCTTGCCCTCAGCGATTACCTACAGTTTGTTCTGCAGCCTACAGACTCTACATTTCTACCCTGTTAGCTCTACCAATAAACAGGCCAATTAGACAAGTCATAACAAGACCCACATGGCATATTTTTGTAGGCCGAGGTTGCACAATCAAAAGATTACAAACGCTGTGGTGGGACATGCATGGGATAGAGACCAGACATCAGGGGATAGTGGGAACTGCGGAAAGAGTCAGGGTTTGCGTCCTGCCCACCAACAGTCACATTTGCTTTTATTTACGACACTAAGCTGACCAAGGAAGTGCACGAAAGTCAGAGTCACCCCACAAGTCCCTGTTCTAGGCCATTACTAAAGTGATTGCATAATTTATTACCTAAACCAGACCACTTTGGAAAGTGAAAAGATGTGCTCAGAATTCTTCCTCTGGAACCACAGAAGTAAACTGGGAGTACCCCAGGCAAGCCAGGATACATGGAAATAACAATATTCCCATGAGGAAAGCCAGGTCAGACATTTCTAATGAACTACTATTGGAGGGAAGATGAAATGCTATGCCAGCACTGATCCCACTTCATATCAAACATGACCCTCACTTCACATCCAACATGACCCCCATTTCAAATCCAATGTGACCCCCAATTCACATCCAACATGACCCCCCACTTTATATCCTACATGAACCCCACTTCCTATCCAACGTGACCCTCACTTCATATCCAATAATACCTTCATATCCAATGTGACCCCCATTTCATATCCAATGTGACCTCCACTTCATATCCAATGTGACCCCCAATTCATATCCAATGTGACCCCCACTTCATATCCAACATGACCTCAACTTCATATCTAACGTGACCCCCACTTCATATCCAACAATAACCCTACTTCATATCCAACGTGACTCCCCACTTCATATCCAATGTGACCCCTACTTCATATCCAATGTGACCCCCACTTCATATCCAACGTGACCCCAACTTCATATGCAACATGACCCCCACTTCATATCCAACATGACCCCCACTTCATATGCAATGTGACCCCACTTCATATCCAATGTGACCCCTACTTCATATCCAATGTGACTCCCACTTCCTATCCAATGTGATGCCCACTTCTTATCCAACGTGACCCCCACTTCATATCCAACATTACCCCTACTTCATGTCCAATATGACCCCCTCTTCACATCCAACATGACTCCTACATTATATCCAACATGACCCCCACTTTATATCCAACATGACCCCCACTTCATATCCAACGTGACCCCTACTTTGTGTCCAACATACCCTCCCCTCCCCAAGAGCCCAGAGAACCCAGTTTGACCACCACTTATGCAGAGTGAGGCATGGTCTGTGGACACAGCTGAGTGTTCTCCTTATTCCACCACTAGGTCTCTCTGAGGTCTTCAGAGAGGCATCTCCAGGGTGTTGGAGCTGCTTTTCCCAACCGAGCTCTGTTGTTCTGAGGTCCTGACATGAATAGGGCAGGAAGAAGTTGTACAAACAAGCAGACTGTGGTCATGGAAGGTTTGAGAGCCAGCCTTAGGCAAGGCCCTGGGTCCCAGCCTCACAAGGGCACCTTCTCAGGGGCTGGGGCTTTGTTCCACAGAAGTCATCAGATGAGGCTGTCCTGGTCAAGCTGTGCAGGCTCACAATCATGAGCCCCGGTAGCACCAAGATATCCCAAAACTCTCTTCTACAGCGAGAATGCATGTCCCACCCAGAGCACCAACCCTGCCCTCACCTGGGTCTTCAGCTGGTGCTGCACTCTGGTTCTTTCTATTCCCTATGCCTCTTCCCCAGAACTGTTGCAGCTGCTGACAGGGTTGAGAACCCCACAAGGGATGAGTGCTCACCACCTGAGAGCAGAACTCAGTCCCTACAAGCTGAGCACAACCAGAAGTGTGACAGCAGGGATGGCAGGTAGAGGGGACAGTCTGTAGGTCAACTGGTCATGAACAGTATCTGTGACGTTTGTTACGTGGAGAGCTCTTATCTCCTCTTCCCCCTGACAATAACAAGGGTTGGGAGATTGTTCTCCAAGTTCCTGTTTCTATAAACCATTTTGCATGACACTTTTGGTTAGCACCCCAAATATATCATCATTTTAATAATTTTTCAGTAACAGTCCTTTGCATTATGAACACATTTTCCATAACACCTTTATAAGATACAGGTGAGATGTGAGATTCTGTCCATTTTGGTGTGTTCACCAGGAGTTTACAGCATGGGTAAGAGAACAAGGG
Source organism: Galagoides demidoff (assembly GCA_963574575.1). Taxonomy (NCBI): domain Eukaryota; kingdom Metazoa; phylum Chordata; class Mammalia; order Primates; family Galagidae; genus Galagoides; species Galagoides demidoff. The sequence goes on from CAUYQV010135845.1 coordinate 22,284, forward strand.
AGGCTGAGGGTCCATAATATCAAAAAGAAAAATGAAATCACTTTGACCCCTGATTTTCATAGTTGTCAAAGCTAACCACAATTGCATCTTTTTGGAATTAAAAAAAAAAAAGAAAAGAAAAAGAAAAAGAAAAGCTAAGCTCCTTGAGAGCAGAAACAGAATCTTACTCACAAAACGTTTATCTGTTTATCACAGAGGCTGACAGTGTTGCTCCATATGTTTCTAGAACAATGTCAGAAAAAAACTAAGATACAAAAATGTTAAAGAGTTGAGCAACATATACTCCCCTCTTTCTCTCCCTTCCACCTCCACATGAGGGATTATAGGTGCTCTACTCAACTTACGTGTTTAGCTGTGACTTCTTAAAATTGACTCAGAAAAGTACTCTCAACCCTAAGCCAATGGTCAGCCAGGAAGGACCGCAGGAAGTGGAGGGAAGCAGGTCTTCCCAGAAATACAGCATTCTGTATTCTGGGTTGTTTGCTTGTTTGTTTTTAGACAGGGTCTCTCTCTGTTCACAGGCTAAAGTGCACTGGTATCATCATGGCTTACTGCAACCTCAAACTTCTGGGCTCAAGTGATCCTCCTGCCTCAGCCTCCTGCGTAGCTGGGGCTTCATGGGTACACCACCACATTTGGCTCATTTTTAGTTTTTGTAGAGAAAAGTTTTCACTATTGCCCAGGGTGATCTTGAGTCCCTGGCCTGAAGCAATCCTCCATAGTCAGCTTCCCAAAGTGCTGGGATTATAGGTGTGAGGAGCCTTGAAGGCCAATTCTAAGTTTTTTTAACAAAGGGGCTGTGGCTAGCATATTTGCATTTCAATGGAGCAGAAAGTCATTTCTCTGTGTTTTCCCAGACTCTCCAGAGGAATTTCCCCTGGGAGCTTGATTAATCATTTGAAGCTTAATGTCTTTTCAAATACTACCTTGTACCAAGAAAGAGGGGTCTGTTGAGTGGGGTGTGGGGATGGAGGGAAGAACACAACACTATAAGGGCACAGGAGCACTTCTGAGTAAGGCCCCAGCAGATAGGCTGTCTTTGGGTTTCCTATGGTGGTTACTACAACCAGCAAGGGCCGGGGTGTGGCCACAGGGGACCTGGCCAGACACCCAAGCCCACACGTAGCATGGAGCAAAGTCACACGTAACCTCCTCTTCCCCCTGACAATAACAGAGGCTTGGAGAGTGTTTTACCTCATTTAACATCAAGGGAGAATTTCCAAATTTACAACAAATTATGTCGGGTGGAAATGAGAAATGCTGATGCAGTTAATGCGGATATTTAACAAATAGGAAAAATAAATTCTGCTGCAGCCTCTCTCCCCAGCACTCCCGTCTACCTGAGACACTGAGAAGAATCAGATGGGCACCGAGACCAGAGCAAGTCCCAGGTGCTGCTGGTGCGAGGCTGGTTGTCATCCTTTCCTGTAACTTCAGGTAGTAGCAACCAGCAAGGGTTGTTGCCCCCACCCTTTTATTTTTGTTGAGGTCAAATGTACCTATGATCAAATTAACCATCTTAAACCATGCAATTCAGTGGCACTCAGGACATTCCCAGTGTTGCACAAGCACCACCTCTATCTAGTTCTAAAATACCCTTTAAGCAGTCAGTCCCCCTCCTCTGCTGACAGCCACTAATTTATTTTCTGTATTTATGAAAATTTCTATTTGGGATATTTCACGGAGATGGACTCCTATGACCTGAGGCCTTTGTGTCCGGCTTCTTTCAAGAGTATAATATCTTTAAGGTTCATCTCCATCATAGTATACATCAGCGCTTTGAGTCTGCCTGTGGCTAAATACTCTTCCATTGTATGAATATACAGAATTTTGTTTATTCATTCATCAGTTAATGGGCATTTGAGTTGTTTCTACCTTTGGCTATTGTGAATAACACTACTTTGAATATTTAGACATAACTATTTGTCTGAATACCTGTTTTCCATTTTAGAGGGTATAAGGTCATACTGATACAGGATTCCACCACTCAGGGCTAGACAGGTAGTCCCCCCATTCTCTAGGCCCAGGTGATCTCAGAGGTCAGACCCCCATCTCCAGGCACAAGCAGACTGCCTTTTTCCAGACACACCCTCTGGGCTCTGATAAGATCATGAACAAAGCAGCCCGGTGATGGTTTTATGGGTGGTTCCACCTTGGGTAGGAGCACACACCCTAATCCCTTCTCAGGGACAAAGACGGTGAAGGACCAACTGCCAGCCATGTGTAATCCTCTAGACTTAAGACCCCTAGATAAAAGAGCCTACATGGAGACTCCTGAGTGAGTTCTTCAGTTCTTTCCCCCTTCCAGAAGCTCTGGTATGATTTGCTTCTTTTGTATCCCTTTCTAACTTCTAATAAAAGTCCTATCTTACCACTGATCTGTGGTTCATGGGTTCATTCTTCAAATCCCCGAGACCAAAGACCTACTGAAGAACGAAATTCCAAAATCAATATGATGATTTTATATATATTTTTTCTTTTTTTGAGGCAGAGTCTCACTCTGTCACCCTGTGTGGAATGCTGTGGTGTCACAGCTCACAGCAACCTCACACTTGTGGCCTCAAGCAATCCTCTTTGCTCAGCCTCCCGAGTAGCTGGGACTATAGGCACCTGCCACAATGCTAGACTAGAATTTCTATTTTTAGTAGAGAGGGGTTCTTGCTCTTGCTCCGGTTGGTCTCAAACTCCTGAGCTCAAGCAATCCACCTGCATCAGACTCCCAAAGTGCTAGGATTACAGGAGTGAGTCACTGCACCTGATTCAGCAAGATTTTTACATGTTAATAAGGAAAACTGCCATGAACCAAGCTATGTAGCTTGTACTAATGAAGTGAACTGGTGACTCAAAGAAGTGAGTAGCGGCTTCCCTGCTCTCTGAGGCCAGCAATGTCTCTGAGACGCAGGATAAGAAAACAAAATGGGAAATAGAACAAGGAGGGGTATTTTAAGTATTCACAAAGCAACAGGAAGCAATTCCTCTGAAAAGCCACAGAAAGAGAAGAGCCCTAGGGTGGGATACTGGCTAAAGTGTCTCATCTCCTCTAAAGTTAAGAAAACTCTAGGGAAACAACCATTGGGACTTAGACCTTAGACACACCTGTTTCAGAGCAAAGGCCTGGACAGAGGCAGGAAGGTGAGGACAATGAACTGTGCCCCTCTGGCTGGGAAGACAGCTCAAGGAGGTGCTCTTGGGGTGAAACTGGAGTTAGCTTAGCATCAGACTGTGGGCTCCTGGGGGATGAGCAACAGTGTGTAAGAAAAGAGAACCTACTACAGGGTGTTCAGCAAAGGCAAGGCACTGAGGAGGACAATTCTGAGCCTGGAGGAATTTCACAAGGAGAGAAAATGAACAAAGGAGGTGAATGAGGGAGTTATTAAAGTAACCCAGGTATGATGTACTGAAGACCTCACAGAGAATGACTACAGGAATTGGTGGAGAGGAGAGGTGTAAGAAAAATGAAGAGTTTGAATTAAGAAAGTAAATGCTACCAAATTGAGCCTTCCAGATTAAAAAAAAAGCTTTTCTTCTCTGTGTCTTATGGGACAACTGACATTAGAGTTCATGAATTCTTTTTCTTTTTTTTTTTTCTTTTCTTTTTTGGACAGAATCTCATTTTGTTGCCTCCAGTAAAGTGCAGTGTCAGTCATCACAGCTCACTGCAACCTCAAACTCCTGGGCTCAAGTGATCTTCCTGCCTCAGCCTCCAGATTAACTGGGAATACAGATGCTGGCCGCAACACCTGGCTATGTTTAGGGACGTGTTCTCATTCTTGCTCAGGCTAGTCTGGAACCTAAGCTCAGGCAGTCCACCTATGTCAGCCTTCCAGAGTGTTAGGATTATAGGCATGAGCCACTGCACTGGACCTAAAGTTCACCAAATCTAAGCACCAACTGAAGTGGCCCATCTCTTCTGAAGCTAAGATAACTTTGAAGAAAACAACTTTAGAAATTTTAACCTTAGAAATATATAATGCCAGAATTCTAACTTAAAAATAAACAAACAAAAATGCCTATGCACCTGCCAAGAATCCAGCATGGTTCTTAAGAACTCACTTGCAGGCTCAGCGTCCCTAGCTCAGTGGATAGGGTGCCAGCCACATACAGAAAGCTGGCGGGTTCGAGCCCAGCCCAGGCCTGTTAAATAGCAATGACAAGTACAACCAAAGCATAGCCAGGCATTGTGGCAGGTGCCTGTTGTCCCAGCTACTTAGGAGGCTGAAGCAAGTGAATCACTTAAGCCCAAGAGTTTGAGGTTGCTATGAGCTGTGATGCCACAGTAGGGGCGACATAGTGAGACTCTGTCTCAAAAAAAAAAAAAAGATCTTGCTTGCAATTAAGAGTTTCAACAATTCCATGTAAGGCCCCCAAAATGTGAGCCTGCCCCACTATCTGTGCTTGAAACACTGCAGAAGCAAGCCTACAGGAGACAGGGGCCTCAGCAGACTGATATGCCTGCATAAAACTTTAAACTATCTCTTCATTTCAAAATATCATTAATTAATATTAAGAAACAGGCACCAAACAGGGAAGAATATTTACAACATACTGATACTTAACGGGGAAAATTTAACATCTTTGTATATCAATAAGAAAAAGAAATGTATCTGTAATGGACTGAATGTTTGTGTCCTCCCAAGATTTCTATGTTGAAATTGTAACTCCTAATATAATTGTTTTAGGAGATGGAGGCTTTAGGAGGTAATTAGGTCATGAGGGTGATGTCCTCATGAATGAGATCACTGCCCTTATAGAGGGGATAATGATTTTATGTTTCACTTCTCAAGGAACAAATTAGCATGATTTTTTATAAGTGAATAAGAGAAATTGTCTTGAACCATGTTATGCAACTCTTACTAATGAAGGAAACTGGTGATTGAAAGAAGTAAGCCACAGCTTTTCTGCCCTGTTAGGCCAGCATATCTCTTGCCCTCTTTCTGTCTTATAAGGATACAAGGAGAAGTTGGCTGTCCACAACCTGAAAGAGGGTCCTCACCAGAACCCAATCATGCTCACACCTTGCTCTTGGACTTGCCAGCCTCCAAAACTGTGAGAAATAAATGCTTGTTGTTTAAGCCACTCCAGTTATGGAAATTTGTTGTAGCAGTCCAA
>CAUYQV010135847.1:0-13670 GCA_963574575.1 Galagoides demidoff
GGACACTTGGGCTTCTTCCATGATCTGGCAATTATGAATTGGGCTGCAATAAACATTCTGATACAAACATCTTTATTGTAATGTGGTTTCTTATCTTTTGGGTATATACCTAATAATGGAATTGTAGGATCGAATGGCAGGTCTATTTTTAGATCTCTAAGTGTTCTCCAGATGTCTTTCCAAAAGGAACGTATTAATTTGCATTCCCACCAGCAATGTAGAAGTGTTCCCTTTCCTCCACATCCACGCCAGCAACTCTGGTTTTTGGGATTTTGTGATATGGGCTAATCTTACTAGAGTTAGGTGATATCTCAAAGTAGTTTTGATTTGCGTTTCTCTGATGATTAAGGATGGTGAGCATTTTTTCATATATCTGTAGGTCGTGCGCCAATCTTCTTCAGAGAAATTTCTCTTCAAGTCCCTTGCCCACCCTGAGATGGGATCACTCGTTTCATCTTGCTAATACATTTAAGTTCTCTATGGATTCTGGTTATTAAACTTGAAGAAAGTGCAGGGAAAACACTTGAAGAAATCGACCTGGGCGAATTTTTTATGAGACGGACCCCACCAGCAATTGAAGCAACATCAAAAATACACTATTGGGACCTGATTAAACTAAAGAGCTTCTGCACAGCCAAGAGCACAGTAAGTAGGGCATGCAGACAGCCCTCAGGGTGGAAGAAAATATTTGCGGGTTATGTCTCCGACAAAGATTTAATAACCAGAATCCATAGAGAGTGTCTTTCAACAACCATCAAAGCTTGTGACTCTAAATTTACATCAGTGACCCAGTCTCTCACTCACACATTGTACCTGTATTCCTGTCTACTGGAAATCTCCAACTAGACGTTCTAACATGTCCAATGAGAACTTGTCAAAAGTGGAATACATCATTCATCATTTTTCCCAAAAATTGTCATTCTATTTCAAATTTCATCATCCACTCAGTCATCTAAGGCAGAAACTTAGGAGCTGTCTTAGATTTTTCTCTCTTATTTGCCTCCATAAATAACAGCCAACATGTCCTAAGCACTGTTACTATCATTCCCCTCCCCTCCTCTCCTCAGATATTACTGACGCTTTAGTTGAAAAACTCATGGTTTCTTTTAAAATGCAATCAAAATTCTAAATGTTTTATTTTTAAATAATAATGTAATATTCACACATATGTATTTATGGGGTACATGTGATATTTTGTTGCATAAATAGACAGTACAATGATAAAGCCAGGTTACTTAAGATATCTATCATCATAGAAATCATAGGATTGTTATGTGCTGGGAAGATTTCAAGTCCTATCTTTAAGCTGCTTTGAAATATATAAGACATTATATACTTACTATGATTGTTCCACTCTGCTATTAAACATTAGGATTCATTTCTTCTATCTAACTGTATGTTCATATGCATCAACCAACTTCTCTTCACCCCTCCACACACACCTATGCCCACTAGACTTTGGTTACCAATATTCTACTTTTGACCTCCATGAAATAAACATTCTGAGCTCCCAGACATAAATGAGAACATGCAATATTTATAATATTAATATTTATCTGGTTCTGGCTTATATCTGTTGGCATAATGACCTCCAGTTCTACCCATATTGCCACAAATGACATGACTTCACTCTTTTTATGGCCGAATAGTACAACACTGTCCATAATAGACCACATTTTCTTTATCCCTTCATCTGTTGATTGAGTCAGGTTGATTCCATATCTGTGCTTCTGTGAATACTGCTGGAATAAATGGAGCTGGGGCAGGAGGGATGAGGAAATACAAAATCTTTTTACGCTTACTTCATTCTCTAGTCTCTCCTAAAATATCCCCTTTCATCATTATTCTCACACATTTTCTGGAGTGATTTTTGCGAATTTGGCCAAGTCATCCCCTAGTTATTCCTACAGAAAATCCTTCCATCGTTCCAATTCGTGCCCACAATGAAGATCTAAATTCCTTATAATAATACACAAGACCCTTTATTATCTCACTGTTTCATCTATTTAGGTCTACTTTCTATCATGCCCCCTTATTCATCTGACCTTCAGAGATACAAAACTACTAAAATTCTACAAGACCATTCTGCACCTTCAATCTAAAATGTCTTTCCCACTGTCTCCCTCCTGCCTTAATTCACCCCATCATTTGCTTGGCTGATTTTCAATTGTCTTTGAAGAGTCATCTCAGCTTCCACCTCTTTGGTGAAGCTCTTCATAAAGACCTTTCTTGGAATAAAGTCCCACTGCTATCTATGAACTGCATTGCTCTTCAATGGAATTTTCTATGATGATAAAAATATTCTACCTCTTCCCTATCTAAAAGGATGACCACTGGGTACATGTGGTTGTCGGATGCTTGAAATGTGACTATTGCAAGTAAAACAGAATTTTAATTTGATTTAATTTTAATTGGTTTACATTTACAGAACTCCTTGTCTTAGATGGCACAGGTCTAGAGTTTAATTAGGTACTTGCAGCCTACATGCAGTCCCAAATACTTTCCTAAAGGTTTTAGCCACACATTCTTGGTGCAACATTTCTTTTTTTTTTTTATTATTTGAGCCTCTCTATGACTTTATGAATGAGCAGATAAAAATCTTTAAATCAGGAACCTTTACACCTTAGGGAAAACTTCCATCTGCTGACTTCTGTTATTGTGATATCAATTATAAATTCTTCCAGAGATTCAAAACAACTAGTCCCCCATTCTTAAATTATTGCCTATAAGTTGTGGTTTGGATTCACATTTTCACGTCAATTTCAGTGGGTTGAAATCTTTTAAAATGCTGTATGTCAGTTGGGAAGACTCAGGGACAGGCTACCTGGGGATTTGGTTACTGGATAAGACTGTGCCTAGGTTCATGGAAGACTGGCACACAAGAGTCATCTGTTCCCAATCGCCAGATACAATACACTATCTTTAGGCCCATATGCAATTCGCTGTCTCTGGGTCTCAGCTTTCTCACTTAAAAAAGGAGAAGATAGAATGACATTGCCTTTAAAGTTCTCCTACCTCTCATAAAACTTTACCCACAGTCAGGCTTTACTCCCATCCCCATTTTAAGAAGCAGAAGTGAGACCTGAAAAAAGTAAATCTCCTTTCCAGATGTGCTCTATATTGAAAAACAAACAAACCAGAAGGTGTGTGAACAAAAGATCTGAGTTTGACAGTTTGATTCCTGTTCCCTCCTCCTAAGCTGTATGATGTTTTCTAGGCTGCTGGCTTAACCAGATTTGTCTATAAAGTGGGATCATAATATTGGTGTAGGAAACAAATGGCACGTGCCACATAATGGTTTTGGTGCCAGGTGAGACACATAGGAAGTGCTAAATAAATACGACTTACTATAATTAATGTTGTTGAAAAACCATTCAAGATTACAGGCTTTTCCCTACTGCCCAAAGTTCCATTTTCTTCTGAGTTACCTAAGATGTCTAAAACATCTAAGATAACCAATTCTAGGCCATCACTTTATCACCACATTTAAGAGATTTTCCCTTTGGTCATCCTTAGCACACTCTGTGCAGTCCAGACCAACTTACAAATTATCTTTCAAGGGACAGAGGGCTCGCTAAAAGAGAGAGAGAGAGAGAGAGAGAAACACCTTGAGAATGGCTGCCTACCTTACCCTTCCAAGAAAAAAATGGGTGAATCCCTTTATTCTTGTAACCTAAGGTTATAAATAATGGGTAGCCTTAACATTTAATTCTTATTCTGAACTCAATTTAGTATAAGCAAAAGAGTGTGGTGTTTACCTTATTCAAGATGCCAGATGACAGCAGAAATGGAAATGATGTACAAGTAGGCACAGATTCCAAAGAATCGGGCCTGGAAACCTCCGTATGACATTCATGGGAGTTCTCTCACTGCCACTCTAACACATCTCAGAGCAGCATATTATAAAAACCCAATACAGAGGTCTCTCTGTTTGCCCATCATGACTTTTTCAAATGTTGTGAGATTCTCCAGAAAAGGAAAAGTCTGGTGAGCAAAAGCATAGGGACTCCGGAAAAATTAGGTTCACTTGTCTGACTCAGCACTTGAGAGACCCAAGGTACACTAATCCCAACAAGAAAATAAGCACAGTCAATGTAGAGTGAGACAGGGCAGCCTCTGCACCCAAGACATAAATGACCATGAAAACCTAGGCAACATCCAGATTAAAGATGCCATCCAGCTCTTACCCAGTGTCTGTGCAACACAGGGAATGTTGTTGAAGATTTGAGGGTAGCTTGTTCATGCACAGCCTTCCTGGCCAGAATACTTGGTTCCTACCTGTCATTGCTATAACTCACATCTACACTGACTGTATCTATGACCCCTGTCCTGTAAGTAAATCTGACCCCACCCTGATGCTGACCTTCCCCACCAGGCCTCTATCTGTGTCCAGCAGTAGGCTCATCCCTTTTAAATCTCAGTTTGCTTTTCTGGTACCACCACACACAACAGATAAAGTTCAAAGCCAAGATTTCTTCTGCCATTGAATTCAGATAAGCAAAATGAATTAATTAGATCATATTCCAAACACTGGTTTTAATACCTTCTGATAGATTTAGTACTCCTGGAAATGAGATACTAAGAACAACAGTTGGTCAAGCCAAGGAAGACTATCCCTACAGATGGACTCCTGCCAACTCGCACTGCCAAGAGTGTTCCCACAAAACACCTCTGACCCCACAACCTCATCTCCAGAGATGTCTATCTCAGCCCTGACCTTCAACACATCTGGCTGGGATCTGATTGCCCCGGGCTTTCTGAGAACAGCAATCTGAAAAAGGGAACAATGTGTCCAATGGTTCCATGGCAGGCTAGAATTTTTGCCGTTGGCACTGTTCTTAGGTGGTTGAAAGATTTAAAGACCTTTTTAACCCAAGTGTACTGTTCTGACTTTCGCACTTTCTCAGAACCCCCTTCTCAGCACTCTGCTCTCTGCTTTCCATCCCCCAACACTCCACCAATACGGTTCTTTCCAAGGTCATCAATGACCTCACTCCAAATAAATCTCAGGGTGATTTTTATGTTTTCATCTTCCTTCACCACACCCTCCTTCTTAAAAGTCTCTTTCCTTTTTTCTGCAATTCACAAGCACTATTCTCTCGACTTTCAAAGATTTGCCAGCTCTTTCATCTTTTCCTTCACCCTCTTTTTTTATCCTGACACTTTTGTGCTATAGATGTCCCCCATGTACATGGACACACATGCCCTCAGCAATCACTTCTTCTGTAAGACAGCTTAGAGCTCCCCACAGGAGCTTTTATTCCTAGCCGTCAACAGCTCTGAGCATTGGCCAAGCCCTCTTTGCTTTACCCACCTGGGTGATCAGTCCTGATTCACCCACACTTAGAGAGGGGCAAATCATGACAAATAAAATGCCTTTAGTTTGGAGAACACAGATTCTACCACTATAATGCTACATCTTTGAACCCCCAGATCAATGAATGTTTAACTTCATAGAAGTTCAGAGCCTGCTTCACTTGAAATTCAGTTCCTATCTCTTATCTCCTTCAAGCAAAAATTGATACTGATCTTAATTTGTTTTCTTCAAAGCCCCTTCCAAATTGTTTTCCTTAGTTACTTTTTATTCTGCTTCTTCCTTTAATATGGCACTTTCTTTTTGACTAGACTTGTGCTGGCTTCACGTAGAGTTCACCACTTTCTTCCAGTCACCCACCAGGGACACAACAGTGCCCAAAATAAAGAGTCCTTGTTTGTAAGGGGCTAGGGAGAGACAAGCAGCATTAAGTAACCACAGATTCATGTAGGACAGATTGTGATCAGGGTGGTGAAGAAGATTGACAGATGTAGTGGGAGGGCATAAATAACAGGTTAATCCAATGAAGTCTGGAGATTTAGAAGACAAAGTCCAGTATAGGCTGAGATTTAAAAGATTAAATTCAGTTAACTATGATGGAGACCAGTGGGAAGAGCATTCCAAGAAGCAGGAATGAAATGTGAAATGGTCTTGAGCCAGGAAGAATCACGATGCATTTGACAATCAGAGGGAAAGACCAGGGTGACTGGGTCATAGAGAATGGGTTTAGGGTACCTAAGAGAAGATACTGGGGCCAAATGAAGGAAAACCTGCTTACCCACCCTAAGAACATTAATCTTTGGACATACTTAGCACCGTTCAATCTTTATCCCCCAAAGAATAGGATATGATCAAATTACTTTAAGCTGCAACGTCAGATATTAGGTTTGTGAACTCATCCTGGAAAAAGTGCTGCCTACCTTTTTGCTGAATATCACTATAGTCATCTTCAAAGTACTCCTCTTGGGAGGCTATGCACCAATGCCAGCACCTGGCCCACACTTCAAAGCAATTTTGAAACTCTTGTCCTGGATAACCATTGGAGCTATCATTGTATCTGTCAATTAAGTTCATGAACTCATCCTAGGACAAAGTGCTACATACCTCATTACTGAATACCACTATGATGGCTGGATGGTGAAGGGGAGTTCTTGGAAGGTGGCAGTAGTGATGTTTAGCAATGAGATAAGTAGCATTTTTTCTAGGGTGAGTTCTTGAACTTAATTGTCCTGCCTCCATACAATCATAATTGTCATGTATGGAGAGCACATGGTGGGGTGTGGAAGAAGCCACAGGGAAGAATGCAGAGAAATTGATTAGAAGGCAAAGGATTAGAAGGCACAGGGCACAGTAATTATTTTTAAGGTGCTCTGAGTTTATGTGGGGAAATAATTACCAATTAGTCAACAAGACATTGTACTTTTCCCCTTCACATGGGAACACAAAATGATTTATAATAACAGGAATCATGATCTCCAACTTCAACTCCAGTGTAAGTTCTCTGTGTGTTTTCTTAGTAACTTTCTCCTCTACAGCAGAAAGAACTTCTTACTTAAGATCGACACCTAAATATGAAAGCATAAATGACAGTAATTGTAAAACGGAAGGCTCGGTAAATACGTGATGTTCCTGCTGCCTGGGCTGACATTTCACACTGATGCCTGCCCTGAGGAGAGTGGCATACTTAGGAAAACTGTATACGAAAGCAGGCTAGAAACTGTTGTGTCTGTGTTCTCTTAAAATGCAAAATTAACAAGAATAGCAATAATCTCTATAATGCCGCACCTGAAAGAGAAATTCGGGATGATAGCCAACCTTGGCTAGGAAGCAAAGGGCAGTACAGTCAGTTCACCCAAGGCCATGGAAGACCAGCTCCCAGCTGCTTATGGCCTCATAGTCACGTGTTACTTCAGGCTCCAACAAGCTTAGTACAGAGGCAGCAAACAGCAAAGTCAGAGGGATTAAATGACTCTGCTGCCTGTATGTGTGTTGGCCTATAGCAGAGTCGGGAGGTGCCAACTGGCACTCTAGCTGCAATTCCCATCTTAAAGAGAAATAAGATCTCCCCTTACACAGAACAAAACTTCCACCTTCTGATTTAACCTCTCATAGAAAACCACCCTTGGCATTGCAAACATATGTAAAAGCATACTTCCCCATCTTCCCTACCCTCCCCAGTGAGGACCTGCAAATCCCTGCTAGGCATAAATGCAAAACAGTTGCCAATTGTCCTTTTTGGGATTTGTAAGGCAATCTGCCAATTGGCTGCCTGTAGGTTATTCACACTACAATAGGAAACAAATTTCTTTCTGCAATTATCCTTAAACATCTACTGTTTACCCCAGGAATAAACTAATTGCTGCTGTAAAACACCCTTTCCCACACTGTCCAGCACACATCTGTAAATTCCAAGAGTAATGAGGGTGAGCTGGTTGCCAGTTGGCTTTTGGAAAGGAATGGAGACTGGCCAACTGGAAGCCAGTTTACTATTCATTGTGGAATAGAACTTGAGCTTCTGATTGCAAACACCCCTTCCTGTGTCAGTGCTCACCTTTTAAGTACACAACTTGTAATAAGCCTATGCTTACTACTGGCTGTGCAATACTTGTAACTCAAATATTTGCTAAATACCTACTAACTGCCAGGTAGTGTGTTGGTGTTGACAATTACCCATGGGAATTTTACAATATTATAATGATGTAAAACACACTTTTTTCATCACCACCAACTACTCGACCTGTAAGTAGAGATTTCATTCCAAATATCCTCTCAACTTCTCTTTATCACACTTCAACCATCAGGCCTGGTGGTCTTCTCATTCTTAGCCAAGACTTCATACAAAGTTTGCTGAAAGCACCTTCTAAAGTGGCTCAGCTCACTTTCAGAATGTTTATGCTTTTGTGCCATTGCACAGAATACCTTCTTGTTTCTCAGACTGTGAAAACCCTACAAGTCTTTACAGATCCAACTCAAGTAGGTGGGGAATGGGGCAGAGCCAGCAGTGTTCCTCAAAGATGTAGTAAGCAACCTCCCAGGCAAAAAAACTAAAATGAATCCAGAATTGCAAAGATCAGAAGTGGGAAGCCCTTAGATGTCAGTATTTTTTAATACATCTTTGGAATATTGTAATGAATTTCTCATCCCAGGCTTCTCTCTGCCTCTTTTCTGACCATTCTTTGAGATGACCAGCTCCTCCTGACTGTGCAGTGCCCAACATAGGCAGCAGCTTCTTATCTTTTAGGCCCAGTTCTTCTATTAATTATTATGTTCTCTGTGTTATTTAGTTAAATGCTTAAGGGAGACTCTAACATAGACCTACAGGTCTACAGCAGCTCTCCCAGGGTCCAGTGTCACCACAGATGCGTCAGCTGTGGCTGGAAAACTGGGTTCCATGGTATTAGCAGCCTGGAACTTGTCATTTCAGCCAGGCCACAGACACATTCATGGAGGAAGCTTTGTGCACATAAAATACTCTGTTATATAACTTACCACACTTTTGTTGTCACTGATGGATGTGTCTGTCTCCTGCCCCACAGACACACACACACACAGGCACTACAATCCATTATGCTATCGATGCCTCTCCAGAGCCATATGTTATTTTTCTGCTACTTTATCACTTGGCAGAGTCCCTAGCAAATAAATAGACTTTCAATCAACGTTTGTTAAGTAAGCCTTTTAAAAATATAAATTGGATTATGTCACTCCCTTGCTGAAACACTTCAGTGGCTTCCCCTTTTATCTAAATTAAAATCCACATTTCTTTCCCTGGCATAAAAAGCCGTGCAGGTTCTCCACTGCCCCCCCAGTCCATGGTGTGCACGTCACCCCTCATTCTCAATGCTCCAACTGCACAGGATGTGGGGGTAGTTCTTATATTTTCTGTAACACATCAAAAATCTTTCCAGGCTCTGCACCTTGGCAAATACTGCTCCCTCTGTCTGGAATGTGATTCTGTTCATACAGTTGGCTCCTTCTCATTTCCCCATCAGGATGCAGCTTAAATATCATATCAGAAAAGCCTTTTCTGACTTTGCCTCTTTCCAAAAATATTCTCTATCATTCCACTCTGTTGGGTTCACTCCTAGTGTTTATCACAATTCTGGATAGTTATTTATTTACCATCTTTATCCCAGGCTAGACTGTAAGCACAAAGCTGGGGGTCCTTGTTTTCTCTCACATATACAGAGCCTAAAATAGCACTTAGCACTCCATAAATATTTATTAATGGGGAAATGCATCAGAAGATGGTGAAGCAAATTGCATCTTGATCATTGACAGTGATTTTGGGCTCATTGCATTTCCTTTTTAAGCTTCATCTTCCTTTTCTGCAAAACAAGGAGATTGCCCAGGTTAATGTAATGTTTATTTCTCTTCACCCAAGAACTTCTAAGGCTTTCTATGCTAAGATGCTTTTCCTAACTATCTCAGTCTGGGTTCACTGAATGCCTATTCGGAAAGATTTTTTCACAGTCGTTATATTACTTGCCATTGGGTCCTTGGAGACAGGAGCTAGTGACTCTTGGAGGAGGAGAGAAGCCTGGGCCACATGGAAATTTTGAGAATCTTGAAATATTTTTTAAGAATGAAAAAATTCCTTAATATGGTTATAAATAGTCTGATAGAATATTAATGCTTATATTAAATACTTTAATGTTTTAAACACAAAAGCATACCATGAAATATAGCCATGTTATTTTGAACAACAAAACAACCTGTCAACACTTCCTTCAACAAAAATACTACTCAATTTTATTGAGTGTTACTTATGTGCATGAAAGACCATTTTTGATATACTATCTCATTTAATGTGACAACATCTTCGTAATAAACTATTATTTGGAGGATCCCAATGAACTGTGGCTTCCCAGAGTTGTGCTTTTGTGAGTTTTCCTGCAGTGAAGTGGAGCACAGTCATGTGACCAGCTTTTGCCAATAGGGCTTGATAACACACTCATACATGGAAACTTGTCCTCTTGAACTGTTCTTCTATAGAACACAGCCACCATGCTGTCACAGACCCAAGAAGGCACATGGAAAGGTCCACAGAGAGGACAGTCAAGGGTCCTGGTCCACAGCCAGCAGAGTTCCTTGGCATCAGCTAACACCAATTACCAGCCATGTAAGTGAAGACATTTTGAACTATCCAGATATCCCACAGCAATAGCCCATAAAGCAGACCTGGCCAGCCAATTTACAACATCATGAGGAAGGAAACAATTTGTTGCTTTAAGCCACTGAAGTTTAGGAGGGTTGTTACCACCCCAAACACCCTCAAGAGTAGATATAATTATCTCATTTGCACAGAGAAGAAACTGAGGCTTAGAAATGGCAAATGACCAAATTCACATCATTATTTCAATTCTGATTGGCATTTTCCATCTTCCCGGAAGAAGAGCAAATCACCCTTTGAAACAGGTCTACAATTTGTCTATAGCTAAACTAAAGAGGAGGCCCTCTGTGGGTCACGTGATTCTGGCTCTCTCTATCGCAAGTCATTGGCAATTGGAAGTAATTAGCAACTAACTCAAAAACAGCCAGACCATCAACTGACCAGCAACCTGCGGCATGCCTTAGAATGGAAGAAGATCAAACTAAATCCAACAGATTCCCTTTCTCCAGAATTTGAGCTGACAATACTGAATGACTAAGTAGATGCTGAAGCCAACATAATAGCATGTGTTCAGAAGAAATGTTACATATGACAACACTTGAAAGCACAGAATAAAATAATACCAGCAAGCAGAAAGTAGAAAAAGCATGTAAGAATACAGGTGAATGATGTATTGGTTGATATCAGGAAGCAGAAAGAGGCAGAAGGAGTTGGGCAAAGAAACAGGAAAAAGGAAATCATGCTGTTATGTCAGGGCCTTCACATGGCCCCAATATCTGCCTGGTCTACTGATGGTTTTCCATGTGTGAATTTAAGACACTGTTGTCTATTAATAAACTATTCTTTTTTTTCCTTTTTCACTTTCTTACCCCAGTAGAGTGCTGTTGCATCACAGCTCACAGCAACCTCCAACTTTTGAACTCAAAAGATCCTCCTGCCTCAGCGTCTCCAGTAGCTGAAACCACAGGCACCTGCCACAATGCCCAGTGATTTTTAGAGACAGGGGTCTCACTTTTGCTCAGGCTGGTCTTGAACTCCTGAGCTCAAGCAATCACTCACTCCAGCCTCCCAGAGTGCTAGGATTATAGGTATGAGCCCCCCCCACTCCCAGCAGCAAAACCAGTCTTTTTGTAAGATCATTTGAGTTATTTTTTATCCCCTAAGACCTTAACAGCCAAACTAAAACAAATTTAAAACAGGATATAATTCTTACAATGGAAAATTCACCTAGGAATGATTATGGTTTTTCTAGTTCTTTTAAATAAGTATTTAATTTGTAATAGGCAGGCTTTCAGGATTATCAGGTGGGAGCAAAAATGGGGAAGGGGGACCTTGAGAAATTTTTATATCTCACGACAGTTTTCTACTCAGAATGATGTTAAGCTGTACAGGATAATTTGAGCTGTCCTTATCATTAGATTGTCAAATGTTCAGTTTAGAGTCCAAGGTATCAGTGCCTTTCTCAAACACTTGAAACCAAAAAGTTCCCATTTGAGCCATTTTGCCTTGTGAATCAATGCACACAAGCATAAGATCTCTCCACCAAAAATTTATGTCACCAATAAGTAGCTATATCAAGCATTAAGTCTAGAGAGGAAATGAATAAATTTGTCAAGAGAGGAGGGGCAATATCAATGCTACAAAAGAGGTTAGTCCTACAAATATATACTTTCTTAATGTTAAACCTGACTTTAATGAGAAGATTTGAACACCTAGAATAGTTTACTTTGGTTTGTCTTTGTCAGATTTATGAAGTTCTCTCCTTTAAAAAAGATGTATATTGCTGAAAGATTGTAAAATTTAATAGCAAACAGATTACGCACTTAGGAATAGACTAAGCACAATTAGTGCTCACATTCCTCCCTCTCCTATAAATAACTCAGTTTCTTTTCCATGTCTGAAAATTCCATTAGAGTGGTGGAAAAAAGGCAGGGGGAGAAGAAGGAGAGGAAAAGCTTCCTGATTCTCTTTCAGTGCCAAGTACAGATCCCATCACTCAATCAGGGTCTTTGTTCAGCCTAAGAAGGGGGATAGGTGTGCAACAGCAGGAGCAGAGTTAAAAATAGAAAGAAACTTTTCAACATATGATTTTAGAAGTCACCTGCTTAAAAAAATAATAATAATAACATATTCCCTTCCAGCAAGCCGCGTCCTTCATGGACTTTTTCCAAGCTGTGCTTCTTCAGTGATCTGAGTACAAAGGATCTTACCCCTGCCGCAGTTTAAACCATATCGACTCTGGAGATGCTACCTAATCTAGCAGCTACTGTTAATCATGTCTAGGAAAAGAATAAAGGCTCTAACCTCATTTGTCTCAGGAGCCAAAGACAAGTGGTAGAGAGAGAAAGATATTTGGGAAAGGTGAATTTCGGGAAGCATAAAAGGTACAAGTACCTTCCACTCTCTTGAGCTCTTGCCCCCACCTCACTCCTCCTCAGAGAAAAGTCTGTGCCTAAACATATTTGGCCTGGGGGTTCACTTTCAGTTCTTAGCGGGGTCTGTTTGTGAAAAGTGAGTTAGAGAACTTGGTCCATTTTTTTATTATTCTATAAAGACAACTTTCTTTTATCATGACTTGGATATTTCAAAGGACTCTTAGGTAAAAGCAACTGACCTAAAAAGAAAACAACCCACTATTTAAAAATGGGTATGGAATTGAATGAAAACATTTCTCCAAAGAAAATACAAATGGATAAGAAGCATATGAAAAGGTTTCAACATCGCGAATCGTTAGGGAAATGCAGACCAAAACCACAGTGAGATACCAACTCATGCCCTTTAGAAGGACTACTATTGAAACTAATTTATACCTTTTATATGAAAGCTATAACCTAATAACAGCCTAAGACTATGGGAAGGGGGGAGGGAGAGGGGAGGGCGGAATGGGTGGAGGGAGGGGGATTGGAGGGATCACTTCTGAGGTTTATCTTACAAGGGTACAAGTGAATCTTTCTAAGAGTAGAATGTGAACGTTTTAGAACAATAACTAAGAAAATGACATGAAGGCTATGTTAACCAGTTTGATGGAATTATTTCGGATTGTGTGTGACAACCCCACACTGTACCCCAGAAGTGCATTAATGTACATAGTTACCATTCAATAAAAAAAAAAAGATTCTTTCCAATGATTATTAAAATCTAGTCACTTGATAGCAGCCCTTCAAAAAACATCAGGCTCCCGATAATGAGGTCCTTGGACTCACCTTATGCCTGCGTTTCTGAAGGATGGTTAAGCAACTCTTC
>CAUYQV010135854.1:0-32905 GCA_963574575.1 Galagoides demidoff
TGGGACCACAGGCGCCCGCCACAACGCCCGGCCATTTTTTGGTTGCAGCCATCATTGTTGTTTGGCGGGCCCGGACTGGGGATTCGAACCCGCCACCTTAGGTGTACGTGGCTGGCGCCTTAGCCGATTGAGCCACAGGCGCCGAGCCAGTAAATATATTTCTTACATCAAACTTAGGGCACTATATTAGTCTGTTTCTTAAGCAATTTTCTGAAGTTGCAGGTTTGATGTGTTTTAGTTTTCTAATACCCATTGATATATATCTATAACTACTAGATAAAGCTGTTAAAATAAGAGAAAAAAGTTAATAAATGGTTCATTAATGGGTATCTTGCCTGCACAATCTACTACATAGCCTCCTAACTAAGCTCTTCATTTTCACCCCCTTGGTCATCTCCAATCCATCCCCCATATTGCAGCCAGAGTGGTCTCTTAGACATACAAATATGATCATGTCGCCCTTCTCCTCAACCTAAAGTGGCTTCTGTTTGTTCAGTGAATGGCAACTCCATTCAACCAGGGTTCAGGACAGGACCTTGGAGTTACTCTTGACTTCTTTTTTCTCTAATACCCTCCAATCACCTCATTTATACTTCATGAAGTCTCTACTGATGGAATGTATGCAGTATCTAACCACTTCTTGCCACTTCCACCACCACCCTCATCCAAGCCACCATCATTTTTTATCTGGATTATTATAATAGATTCCTATCCATTTTCTCTTGCCCTTATCCTCCTACAGTCTACATCCTCCTAGAGCAACCAGGGAGATCCTTCTAAAACATAAATCAGAATATCTTATCCTCATGCTCGAAACATTCCAATCATGGCCGGGTGCCATGGCTCATGCCTATAATCCTAGCACTCTGAGAGGCCAAGGCAGGTAGATTGCCTGAGCTCATGAGTTCAAGACCAGTCTGAGCAAAAAGCGAGATCCTATCTTTACTAAAAATAGAAAAACTAAGGCAAGAGGATCCCTTTATCCCAAGAGCTGGAGATTGCTGTGAGCTATGATGCCATAGCACTCTACCCAGGGTGACAGCTTGAGACTCTGTCTCAAAAAAAAAAAAAAAATTCAATCACTTCCCATCTAATAAGTCTAAATTTGATCTTCAAGGCCCCAAATCTTCTTCTTCTAAGATTTCTCCCCTGATCCTTACTCTTGACCTTGCTAGCTGGGTCCCAGGAACATTGACTTCTTTGCTATTGCTCAAATGTTCCAAGCATGTTCTCATCTCAGGGCATTTGCCCACACTATTCTGCCTACTTGGAAAACTCTTCCTTCTTATAGCTAAGTGGCTTTCTCCGTTACTTCTTTTTTTAAATCAAAATATATTTTTTAAATTTCAGATTTACATGAGGGTACAAACGTTTAGCTTACACTGTTTTCATTTCTAAAGTAAAGTTCAAGATGTAGTTGAGCCCTTCACCCAGAGCATGTGCTGCATACCCTTACATTGTACACATTAGGTGAGATCACTTGCCTATCACCCTCCTTCCCTTTTCCCTTTCCCTCCTCGCACCTCCCCCTCACTAGAATATACCTATGTTATTCATATGGGTGTGTAGTTGTTTATTGATTGGTTTCATATTAGTATCGAGTACATTGGATACTTGTTTTTCCATTCTTAGGATACTTTACTAAGAAGAACATGTTTCAACTCCATCCAGGTAAATACAAAAGTTGTAAGGTCTCTATCTTTTTTATGGCTGAATAGTATTCCATGGTATTTATATGCCACCATTTGTTAATACATTCATGAGTTGATGGGCACTTGGGCTTCTACCTTACTTCTATCTCTGCTCAAAATGCTTCTTAACAATGAGATTTTCCCAGTCATTCTTTCTAAAGTAACACTTCGCATCACCACTCTCTATTCCCCTTTCCTTGCTTCATTTGTTCTCATGGTGCCCTTTACCACCTGACACATTGTATTTTGTTACTCATTTCTTTATTATTCTTGTCTCTCTACCTCTATAATGTAATGTCTATGAGGGCAGAGACTATTTTATTTTATGATTTATTTTTTATTTTTTTTGGCAGGGACTACTTTAATGATTGCCCAATCTTTGGTGCTCAGTACAATACTTGTTTCTTAGTTAATACTTTAAGAAATGTGTTGAATGAGTAAATGATGTAAGAATGACCGAGGAAATGGATAAGTCAATGAACATGACCTGAAGGTCGTTTATGGTCTCCCTTCAATATCCCTCTCCACTTTTCTCTCTTGCTGTTCTGCATTCCCACAGCACTGTGCACCTTACTGGTAACCTGTCACAGCTAGTCTACATTTATTTATGAGATTATTTGATTATCCACCCACAAAGCTAAGGTGGTGTTTTTCAATCAAGGTGCTCAACAAATATTTTCCATGGAATAAATGAATAGAGACTCAGGTTCTAGCAATAGATCTGCAACTAATTTTCTGTGTAACTCTAGACATGTCAGTTTTTCTCTCTGGCCATCAATTTCCCTAACAGAACCTGGTCTATACAAGGCCCACTTCAGCTTTCTCTTTGATTCTTCTAATGTTCTTTTGAAGTGACAGTAGCCCTACTCAATGCCTGTCTCCTGGTTTAGGCAAATAAAATCTAGTGATCTCAAAATGCTTTGTATAACTCAGTGAAGTAAACTCTGTTTTCTTTGTTCTTGAGTTCAGGTTATTTTCTAGGCAAAATTTACTTTCTTTATCTCTTTTTTCTTCATGTTCTCTGATCCTTTCTCCCAGGAGGACACAGTCATCATGAAGCCTATTTAACAAGGAGGAAGGTAGGATGAGTAATGGCAGAGCTACACTAGAGTTCTCTCCCAACCCAGGCTCTTCCCACAAATCATGCTGCCTCCTGAGCATGGGTTGATTCCTTTGTGGCTTGTCTGTTCCCTCATTCATTTCAGTATAGGAGTGTTGAGAATGCTGTTTGCTTTAAGAGGCTTATGACGAGGTGAAAGAAGAAAATGTGCTCCTGCTTTTAAGTCCTTTAGCTCCTATCCACATGCTTGTTCTTCTTTAAGTTTCCCGACTGATTTCTGACACTGACAGAATTAACTGGAAGTGGCCTTAATCAATCCAAGTCCTAAAGTCTATGGATGAAGAAATGGAAAGCCGGAGACTGGGTTAATGATCTAAGATCACAGAACTAGTTAAATGCAGACTGGGAATAAAACCCTGGTCTGATTCCTAGTCTAGTGTGTTTCTAACTAAGCACACTTAGGTACCTAGGAAACTCTAGGGACCTAACATCAGTTATCTAAGTTGACGAGGTGGGCATGACTAAGTTAATGCAAATCAGCCCTCCCACCACTGAATTCAGTACTGAATTTCAAGGCCCCACATCACAGCGTGGGGTGTTCAATTATCTCTATTTTTAAGTATTCAAGAGTCAGATTGTGTTACAGACCAATCTGGGCTTGTGGAGGCTGGGTATCAGCACCCAAAACCCTTCATTTCAAATTCAAAGTAAATTCACTCATGTTTTCCCTCCAGGTGGCTCTTCGCTTTAGTTAGAGCCTTTCCTTCACAGCTTAAAGCCACTGTAGGAGGCTCCTATGTGCAAAGCTATTGGTTCAAGGCCAAGTGGGTCAAAACAGATTGGCTGAAGGAAAAAAATGTATTTAATCAGAAGGTTCTTATTTCAAATGGAAAAGCAGCCTGAGGACTTCAGTGGGTGGCTTTTCTTTGAGAAAGAGCTGTGGGACTGCAGGTGGCACTCAATCAAATGCATGGAGAGTATGTCACTAAGACAGACGAGATGACTTTTTGGAAGGCAGCTATGCTCACCACTATACTACCAACGCTACTAGATGTCTTTGATACCAGAGTGGGGGGCTTAAATAGGTGGGTCCTCCTGGAGCCAGACAGTGGGATCTTATCTTCACATCTCCAGTTACTGGCTATGTGGCCTTCAGCTAGAAGCTAAATCTCTGTCTAGTTTCATGATGTCAAATGGAGATGAAAAAATGGCATCTACCTTGAAGTTTTTCTGTGAGCTGTCAATGAGTTAAAACATATATGGTGCTTTGAATCTGGCACATAAAATATATTAACAATTATTTTTGTCATAGTTGTCCATCTAATTTCTTCTCTTTCCTTTCTGGTCTTGGAATCACGTCTATGAAAGGTGGGTGGTCTCTGGGTGAGGACCCCCAACCCCCAGAGAGACCTGCATGGCAGCAGACACCACAGTGCATGGATAGGTAGGGGAAGGCAAGGTTGCAAATGTACCACTAGATCTTTTTCTGCTAGGAAAAGCTATGTCCCTTTTCATGCCTTTTTTCTCTATCTTTGGTGTTGTGGTAGGCACAGAGATGAGCCATCAGATCCTTCTTCAAAGAAGGACTTATCACCCTTGCTGTAAGAAGACAGCCTCTGGCTGTCAGCTGCAAGGGACCTTCTCTTCAAAGGCTATGCTCTTCCTGGGGAACCCCGTATTTAATCACTGATCAAAGATCTGGTATAACAGAGTCCCAACATGGGACTCTCTGAGGGTCCATATACCTTTCTGACCCCCTTGGCATTGGCAGAGCCTTTGTTGGCCTGCTGCATAGTCTGACTTTCCCTATGCCCTATTCTGCTTCTCCGGCTTCACCCCACAGAGGCCGATCCCTAATACATACTCTGTGTACCAACTCCATCTCAGCACCCACATCAGGAGAATCTACTGTGAAAACTGACTTCCCAAGGATGTCACTAACATGTAGAGAAAATCATTTGATCTCTCAGGGTCTCAGTTTCCATCTTGATGAAATGGAGGAAATTATCTTTATTTTATAAGGTTATTGTGAGGATTAGAGAAAATAGGAACATGCCAAGCCCATAGTAGTGAGCCCTATGGGAGCTGACTTGAGACACCCTCCATTTTGTCTTCTTGTTTTCTTCAAATTTCCTTTTCCTTTTCCTAACTGATTCATAATTTTATTTTCTCTTATTTCACAGGTTCCTCTCTCTATTCCTTTCCTATCTCTCCATTTGTTACTTCTTTTTAATTTTAATTTAGTCCTTTAATCAATGATGAGATATAATTTACATACATAAAATTCACACATTTTAATGGTGAAGACAATGAGTTTTGAAAAATCTGTGCTTATGAGGATCCACCATTACAATCAGGCTACAGAGCATTTCCATCACCACAAAAGGTAGCCTGTACCTCTTCCCACTCAATTCCCATCCTGCAACCCCACCCAGCATGGGTAACCATTGATCTTCTTTCTGTCAGATTGGAATGTCTTTTTAGAGTTCCATATAAATTTAATCCTACCATATATATTCTTTTCTGTCTAGTGCTTTTTTTTTTTTTTTTTTTGCCTCAACATAAAGTTTCTGAGATCATCCAGGTTGTGGTGTGAACCAACAGTTTCTTCCTTTTTATCTCTGCACAGTATTTTATTGTATGAATATTATAGTTTGGTTCTCCATTTACCAGGTATTGGACATTTGGTTGTTTCTAACTGGGGTTATTATGAATAAATCTGAAGTGAACATTTATATACTAGTTTTCATGTGAATATATGTCTTCACTTCTTTTGGGTAAACATGTAGGAGTAGAACAATTGAGTCATATGTTAAGTATATGTTAAGCTTTATAAGAAAATGCCAATATCATGTTACATTCCAACAAGAAGTATGCATGTTTCAGTGGCTCCACATCCTTTCCAACACTTGGCATTGAAAATTTTTTTAATTGAAATATTCTAATGGGTGGGAAGTGGAAAGTATCTCACTGTGATTTTAATTTGTAGTTCCTTGATGACTAATGATGTTGAGTGCCATTTCATGTTTTAATGACCTTTTGGGAAACTTTTATAATTTTAATTGGGTTGTTTGTTTTCTCATTATTGAATTGTATAAGTTTGGTATATAAATTACCTAGGGGAGGTGGTTCATATAGGCCTCCTTAAGTTGACTTCCTTTTCATAGACAGGACAGGCACCACATGTACACATCAGTTCAGAAGGCTGAATCCTTATGTTCCCCACCTCCATGTGTTGACTAGGTCTTTACAGTCCCTTAGGTAGTCAACTTACAGAGATTCTACTGTATGTTAGATACAGATTCTTTCCTAGGTACGTGTGCTGTGAATATTTTCTACTGATTGGTGTCTTGCCTGATTTTGTTTAGCTCATTTTTCAAAGAGAAGTTTTAAATTTGATGAAGACCAATTTATTATTTTTCTTCCAACATTTATGCCTTTTGTGTGCTGAGAATCTTTGCTAACTTTAAGGTTGCAAATACTTCCTCATATTTTTGGTTTGCTAAAAGTGTTTTAGTTTTCCTTTTTACATTTAGGCCTATCCTTCCTTTAGAGTTAATTTTCTTCAAAGGAAGTAAATACAAGTCTTGTTGTTTTTTTTTAAATAAATATACCCACTTTCAGTACCATCTTTCTTTTGCCCTGTTGAATTATTTTGACATCTGGCCTTATTTAAGTGGTTTAATATCTGTTCCATTATCTGTACATGTATGTCAATCCTTATGCCAATAATAAATTCTCTTGATTATTATAGTTTTATAATAAGTCTTAAAATCAGGTGTGGAAGCCCTCAAACTTTGTTTTCCCTTTTCTAGTACACTGTTTTGTTTACTCTAGGTCCGTTTTATTTCCACTGAAATTTTATGATCAGCTTGCTGATTTCTATAAAAATGTCTGCTGTGGTTTTGATTGGATGCATTGAATCTATCTGGAGAGAACTGGTATCTTAAAAATATTGAACCTTCTATCTCTGAACATGGTATTTCTCTTTATTTATTTGTCTTAATTTTTCTTAGTAATGTAATTTAGTATTTACTGTAGATATTTTAAATATCTTTCAACAAACTTACTGCTAAATATTTTATTTTAAATGTTTAAAAAAAATTTCATATCTCAGTTGCTTATTTCTAGTATGCAGAAATACAACTGATTTGGGGGTATTAATGCTGCTTCTTAAAACCTTGCTAAATATATTTATTATTTTCAGGAGACTTTCTTTTCTTTTAATATGTCTGCTTTCATTTATTTTCTTTTCCTTCTTTTTTTTCCCTTTATTTCACAGGCTAGATTTCTAGCACAACAATTGAAGAGAACTGGTAGGAGTGGATATTCTTTCTTCTTTCTTTCTTTCTTTCTTTTTTTGTTAAGTCATCTGTACATAGATCATGAATACGTTTATGCCATTATGGGATTCAGTGTGTTGATTATTTGTACAAATTGGAGTCCTTACGTTCTACCAATCAACATAGCCTTCACCTCATTTACCCAATTACAGCATTAAGACATTTGTGTTCTACACCTGATAGATCCAACTTGTACTTGCAATATGCTCCATAGGTGTGGTCCCCCTACTAACCCTCCATCTGTCCACCTTCCCCCCTCCCTTACCCTCTCTCTCTGCTTCCTTCCTTCACCCTAGGCTATAGTTGTGTTTCATTTTTCATATTCAAGTGTGAGTGATTATAAATTGGTTTCCCAGTAGTACTGAGTACATTGAATATTTTTTTTCCATTCCTGAGATACTTTACTAAGAAGAATATTTTCCAGCTCCATCCGTGTAAACATAAAAGAGGTAAAGTCTTCTTTTTTTTTTAATGCTGTGTCTGATCTTAGAAAGCATTCAGTTTTTCACCATTAAATTAGCTGGAGGTTTTTTGTAAATGTCTTTTATTAGGCTGTGGAAGTTTCTCTCTGTTTCTGGTTGCTGCGTTTCAATACTAAGTAGCTATTAAGATTTGCCAAATTTTTTTTCTACATTTTTTATATGATCATACACTTTTTCACTTTATTCTCTTAATATAATGATTTATATCAATTGATAATTAAAATGTTAAACTAAACCTGCATTTCTGAAATAGTACCACTTGGTCATGGTGCATTATCCCATTTATATGTTGCCGGATTCAATTTGATAATATTTTAGTAAGAAATTTCTCATATGAGAAAAAAAATTGTCATTTATACTTATTAATAATTTTTCGGTGGGTCTAGTTTTCCTATCAGGATAATACTGGCTTATAAAATTAGTTGTAAAGTTTCTTGTCTTTATTTTCTGAAAAAGTGTGTGTAAGATTGGTACTTTTTCTTCATTAACTGATAGAATTTAATGGTGAAACTCTTTAGTCCTAGAGTTTTCTACCTGGGAAGGTTTTAAATTTGGAATTTAATTGCTATACATGATAGAGGACTATTTAAGTTTTAAAATTTCATCTTAAGTTGGTTTTGTGCCTTTCAAGGAATTTTTCCATTTTTTCTAGGGTATCAAATATATCAGCAAAATTTGTTTATAATGTTATCTTATTATTTTTTTTAACATCTACAGGCTCTATAGTAAAATTCCCTTATTTTTTTTGTAAGCTGTGTCTTCTTTCCTTTTTATTTATTCAAATTGCCTAGAAGCTTTCCAATTGTACTGAAAATTTCAAAGTACTAGCTTTTGATTTCATTGAGTTTGAGTTTTATTTGTTGTTTTGTGTTCATTTCATTTTTTCCCACACTTATCTCCATTATATTCTTTCTTCTACTTATTTTAAATTTAATTTGCTTTTCCCCCTTCTAACCTCTTTAAAGGGTAAAGTTGTATAACTAATTTTGAACATTTTTCCCTCAAATCATTATTTAATGATTGATTATTATTATTATTTTTTTTTTTGCAGTTTTTGGCCGTGGCTGGATTTGAACCTGCCACCTCCAGCATATGGGGCCAGCGCCTTACTCCTTTGGGCCACAGGTGCCGCCCGATTCATCATTTCTTTTTTTTTTTTTCACTGTTCAAGGTTTATTGGGTAGTTTAGTTGGTATGACATTTGGGTAGTTGTTTGCACTGTTTACATATAGATCTTTCTTTTTACATTATATGGCAATGTACACTACTGATAAATACAGTACACAAAATATCCTTTAGAACAGTTATGCACAGGACATGCAGTGTTGGATTTATACATTAGATCCCCGGATGTGACTGATTGGGAAAAGGCTGGACTAGGCATGTTGGGTGAAGGAACCAGAAGCCATATAACACCAGTAAACACACATCTGGTTCAAAGGGCAACATGTGCCGCATTGGCAGTGGTGCCTCAGCAGTGGCGGAACTATTTGTTTTACACTAATCCGTTTAGGACTACACAGAGTAAGGTTCATCCAGTATCAGGATACAGCTGTAGGGTTTTACGAACCATTCTCACTTTTAACTTCAGGACAATGATGTTTTTCCTGGGCCATCTTAATATAACTATTTTAATCACAGATCAGATAAAAAGGACAACATGCACAACCTCCAACTAAAATCCTGTTGTAGCCTAGACAGTGAAGTGCTATGACAGTAGCAGATTTTAAAATTGCAGCTCTTTTTGAATCCCCCAAATTGTATCTGCACTCTTCTTCAAACGAGCCTCTTCCTCAGGAGTTAGAGTCACCTTCACAGGGTCTGAAATTCCATCCTGTCCCAGGATGCAAGGAACACTAAGGAAGACATCGTCTTTTATTCCATAGAGACCCTTGATCATGGTGGAAACTGGATGCACACGCCTGAGGTTCTTCATGATGCTTTCTGCCAAATCTGCCACAGAGAGTCCAATGGCCCAGGAGGTGTAGCCTTTCAGTTTGATCACTTCATAAGCACTATCAGCCACCTGTTTGTGAACCTCTTTCCACTGCTCCTTATCTATATCAGTGCCTAAATCTGGGTGTAGATTCTTTAGGGAGACACCAGCAACATTCACTCCACTTCATACAGGCACACTAGCGTCTCCATGCTCCCCAAGGACCCATCCGTGACAGCTTAAAGGGTGAACTCCCAACCTCTCCCCCATCAGGTAACGGAACCAGGCTGAATCTAGATTACAACCACTTCCAATGATATGGTTTTTGGGAAAGCCACTTATCTTCCAAGCCACATAGGTCAAGATATCCACTGGATTTGAGACAACAAGCAACTTGCAGTTTGGGCTGTATTTTACAACATTGGGAATGATGAACTTAAAGATGTTAACGTTTAGCTGGACCAAATTAAGACGGCTTTCTCCTTCCTGCTGGCGGGCCCCGGCTGTGATAATAACCAGCTTGGAGTTTGCAGTCACATTATAGTCTTTGCTAGAGACGATTTTTGGTGTTCTAAGGAAAAGGCTGCCATGTTGGAGATCCATCATCTCTCCCTTCAATTTGTCTTCAGTGACATCAACAAGAGCAAGCTCATCTGCCAAGTCCTTCATTAAGATACTGATGGCACAGGCCATGCCAACAGCACCAATGCTAACAACTGTAATCTTATTCTGGGGGGTCTATTCTTCTTTTAGAACATTAAGAATCAGCTGATCCTTGACAGTTGCTATTTTGGACTTGGAACCCAAAGGGATCGGGAATGCAAGTCGGGCGGGCGTCGGGGGTGCACGACGACGATATCAGGACTCGGCAGCACAGCTCCTCAAATTTGTATTTTTAAGGCCCCCATGCACACTAAAAGAAAAATGAACTTCATTCTTACTGCGCCCCCCCCCATAACTGCTATTAACTTTTTTTTTTTTAGAGACAGAGTCTCCCTTTGTCACCCTCTGTAGAGTGCTGTAGGGTCATAGCTCACAGCAACCTCCAGCTCTTGGGCTTAGGCAGTTCTCTTGCCTCAGCCTCCCTAACAGCTGGGACTACAGGCACCCGCCACAATGCCTGGCTATTTTTTTGTTGCAGTTTGGCTGGGGTCGGATTCGAACCCACCACCCTCTGTATATGGGGCTGGCACCCTACTCACTGAGCCACAGGCACCACCTGCACTACTATTAACATTTTAAAATACTTTTCTTCATGATAATTTATATTTCTTATTTTGAATGGTATTGAGAAATAGTAGAAATAAATTCACAATTAATTTCTAAATCCCATTTTTCATGTATAGCATTTGCTTCTCCCATGGAATTTAAATAGGTGTTTTTCAGGGAGCAGATTAGGTGTTCTAAATTTTATCTCCTTTTTGCTTTCCCTCTTTTGAGACAGAGTCTCAAGCTGTGGCATCACAGCTCATAGCAACCTTAAATTCTTAAGCTTAAGTGATTCTCTTGCCTCAGCCTCCCAAACAGCTGTGACCACAGGCGCCCGCCACAACCCCTGGCTGTTTTGTTGCTGTAGTTTGTCGTTGTTTGGCAGGCCCAGGTTGGATTCAAACCCACCAGCTCCAGTGTATGTGGCTGGCGCCCTAGCCGCTGAGCTATAGGCACTGATCCTTTGCTTTCCCTCTTAAAACAGTCTTTCAAACTGACAGTAAGTTGGGAAAATAAGAAAGGAAAGCAAAGATAATATTTAAGTTAATAAGTGGTTGCTGTGTGATGAGGAACTGACTGAATTGTATTTTACCTTGGACAGATTTCACAGAGATGATGAGAGCCCTGGGATATCCTCGACATATTTCTATGGAAAATTTCCGTACACCCAATTTTGGGCTTGTAGCTGAAGTGCTTCTCTGGCTTGTGAAAAGGTTAGAACTACATTTTATTAGAGTCTTAAAATTAATACTAGAGTGTATTGATTAGCCACCTGGAACTGGATACTATTGTGATGCATAAGGAATAATTCAATAAAATGTTTAATTTGACAGATTCATTTGTAACCTGCTGAAAATCCACTAAGTTTAAAGAATGCTGTGAGAGCAGGAATATATCAAACAGTGATGAAAGGAGAATATTCCTTAGTAGGGTCCTGGGTCAGGCTCCTCTGCATGCCCTCACCACAGAGTGACAGGAACCACCCTGTAAACTCTCCTCAGAACCCTGGATTAGAAATAATTTGGATTTCCTTTTTGTGTGAAAAATCTAATATGATTCTGAGTTGGCACCTTTTTCTGTTAAGGGGTATATAGTAAGTATTTTACATGTTACTACATATAACGTTCATAGATGATGTAAGATTTCTGTTACATACTCTCCTTTAGTTCTTAAAAAGTATAAACCAGGCTCAGCACCTGTGGCTCAAGTGCCTAAGGCACCAGCCACATACACCTGAGCTGACAGATTCAAATCCAGCCTGGGCCCGCCAAACAACAATAATGGCTGCAACCAAAAAATAGTCAGACGTTGTGGCGGGCACCTGTAGTCCTAGCTACTTGGGAGGCTGAGGCAAGAGAATTGCTTGAGCCCAGGACTTGGAGGTTGCTGTGAGCTGTGATGCCACAGCACTCTACCCAGGGCGACAGCTTGAGGCTCTGTTTCAAAAAAAAAAAAAAATAGTGTAAGAGTTTGGGATTGTTGGGCAGCACCTGTGGCTCAAAGGAGTAGGGTGCCAGCCCTATATGCCAGAGGTAGTGGGTTCAAACCCGGCCCCAAAAACTGCAAAAAAAAAAAAGTAAAAACCTTTCTTAACTTGCAGCTGTACAAGTCAAGGGCTGTGGTCTGCAGATCCTTGGTGAATTATCAGTAACTTGAAGAAAGTAACTTAATTTTGACGACTGTGCTGCTTCTCAAAGCTAACTAGCCTTAGCATTTATCTTTCGATCAAGGACTATCATTAGGGTAATAGTTCTGATTATTTTTATGAAACTTTGAAGTCTGAGATAGATTCAATTTTATAAGCTCAGCCCCACATTTGGTTTCTGAAATCATTTAACCCTGTTGCTAGGTGGGGATTCGCTCCCTTGATATTTTCTGTTGTTTGGGAAGTTTTCCTTAATCTTACTACTTCAGCTGGGGACTTGGAGGAGCTTCCTGTTGTAGATCCACTGTCCTCTCACTTGCCCATTTTCTCTTTAACAGATTTTCGACTTGATTAACCTTTGTTCTCTTTCTTTCTCGTAGGTATGAACCTCAGACTGACATCCCTTCTGACGTTGAGAGTGAACAAGACCGAGTTTTCTTCATTAAGGCAGTTGCCCAATTCATGGTAAGTTAACAGTTACTTTGTGGCGTTGTAAAATTAAATAAATTAGAAAGGGATGTGTCCCAGTTAGGGCTGCTTTCAAATTGAACAATTAAGTTTACTTTCTTTTTTATTTTATTTTATTTATTTATTTATTTATTTATTTTGAGACAGAGCTCAAGCTGTCCCCCTGGGTAGAATGCCATGGCATCACAGCTCACAGCAACCTCCAACTCCTGGGCTCAAGCAAGTCTCCGCCTCTGCCTCCCAAATAGCTGGGACCACAGGCACCCACCACAATGCCCAGCTATTTTTTGGTTGCAGCCGTTGTTGTTTGGCGGGCCCGGGCTGGATTTGAACCTGCCATGTTAGGTGTATGTGGCTGGTGCCTTAGCCACTTGAGCCACAGGCGCCAAGCCAAGTTTACTTTCTAAAACCATTCCATTGCAGTCTGGGCATGGTGGCTCACACCTGTAATCCTAGTACTCTAGGAGGCTGAGGTGACCAGATCACCTGAGTTCACGAGTTCGAGACTAGCCTGAGTTAGAGCAAGACCCTGTCTCTAGAAATAGCTGGGCATTGTGGTGGGTACCTATAATCCCAGCTACTTGGGAAGCTGAGGCAAGTGAATTGCTTGAGCACAGGAGTCTGACGTTGCTGTTAGCTATGACACCATAGCACTCTACTGGGGATGACAAAAAATAAAAATAAAAAATGAATAAATAAAACCATTCCATTGCCAGTTTTCTGTGGAACTGTTTCACCAGCAAACATTATTTTGTTTTTTAATTCATTACTTAAGAATTTTATATTTTTAATGTTTTAATTTTTGTTTATTTTTGAATAGATAATATATTTCTTTCTTCTTTTTTTGAGACAGAGTCTCAAGTTATCCCCCTGGGTAGAATGCCATGGCATCATAGCTCACAGCAACCTCCAACTCCTGGGCTCAAGCAAGTCTCCTACCTCAGCCTCCCAAGTGGCTGGGACCACAGGCACCCGCCACAATGCTCAGCTTTTTTTTGGTTACAGCTGTCATTGTTCTTTTTGGAAGGCCCGGGCTAGATTCAAACCCGCCACCTTAGGTGTATGTGTCTGGCGCCTTATCCCCACTTGAGCTGCAGGCGCTAAGCCTAGATAATATATTTCATGGTTCAAAAATAAAAAGTATCAGCTCAACGCTTGTAGCTCAGCGTCTAGGGTGCCAGCCACATACACCCAAGTTGGCAAGTTCAAATCCAGCCCAGGGATGCCAAACAATAATGACAATTACAACAAAAAAAATAGCCGGGGCTTGGCACCTGTGGCTCAAGTGGCTAAGGTACCAGCCACATACACCTAACGTGGCAGGTTCGAATCTAGCCCAGGCCTGCCAAAAACAATAATGACGGCTGCAACCAAAAAATAGCCGAGCGTTGTGGCAGGTGCCTGTGGTCCCAGCTACTTGGGAGGCTGAGGCAAGAGACTCACCTGAGCCCAGGAGTTGGAGGTTGCTGTGAGCTGTGATGCCACAGTACTCTACCCAGGGGGATAGCTTGAGGCTCTGTCTCAAAAAAAAAAAAAATAGCCAGGTGTTGTGGCGGGCACCTGTAGTCCCAGCTACTTGGGAGGCCAAGGCCAGAGAATTGCTTGAGCCCCAGAGTTTGAGGTTGCTGTGAGGGTGACATAGTGAGACTCTGTCTCCAAAAACAAAAAATTAATTAAATAAATAATAAAAAGTATCATGAAACAATATAGAGTAAAATGACTGCCATGTCTGCCAACAGCCCGGTTTTATTCCCAGTAACCATTTTAAATTTAATATTCCATTTAACCATTTTAAATTTCTTCCAGGGTCTCTTTATACATACAGAGGGTGCCCCAAAAATGTATACACATTTTAAGAAAGGAAAAAACTATGCTAAAATTGTAATATTTGATATATACCAACAACAAAAGATGAATACAAGTCATGTTGAGCACCTCTTGCAATTGCAGAAGTCAAACATAACTTGAGTATTACAAATCTAATCATTTTTTTTCTTTTCTTAAAATATGTATATGTGTTTTTGGCACCCTCTGTGTATAAGCAAAGAAGAGTATACATTCTTCTTTTTCCTTCCTTTTTCACAAATGGCAGCATACCATACATACTGTTTAGCATCTTGATTTCTTCATTTAATGGTATATTTTGGAGAACTTTACAATGTCCTCATTCTCTTATACTTGAGTAATATTGATTACTTGGATATATCATTATGTAACATATAGATAGGCATTTAGGTTGTTTCCAACTTTGTTCATTGAAACAATGCTGTAACTGATAACCCAGCTGGAGAAGTGGTTAGATATTTGATGTTTGGACATATTTTCACTATAGATCTTGGGGGAATTGGATGAGGGTTGAGAGCAAGCAAGATGATACAAGGAGGATTCCAAAGCAGCTCTGTGCTAATCTTACTGAATTTTTAGGTCTTTTAAGGGGGATTTATTTTTGTGTAAGTATATTGCTAGAAAAAGTTCTTATGATTAAAATTGCTAGGTCAAAAGATATGTGCATCTGTAATTTTGATGTCCTTTACCTAATTGCTCTTCATCAAGAACAAGGTTTGCATACCTACTCACACTGTCACGTGAATGCTATTAGGTTTTATCCCAAAGTCAACAGAGGCATTTTCTTTTTTTTTTTTTTTTTTTTTGAGACGGAGCCTCAACCTATCCCCCTGGGTAGAGTGCCATGGCATCACAGCTCATAGCAACCTCCAACTCCTGGACTCAAGCGAGTCTCCTGCCTCCGCCTCCCAAGTATCTGGGACCACAGGTGCCCGCCGCAACACTTGGCTATTTTTTGGTTGCAGCCATCATTGTTGTTTGGTGGGCCCGGGCTGGGGATTCGAACCCGCCACCTTAGGTGTATGTGGCTGGTGCCTTAGCTGATTGAGCCACAGGCGCCGAGCCAACAGAGGCATTTTCAATTTACCTATGTGAGATTGTGGGATTTGGTTTAGACATTACATGGAAAAGGCCTTAAGCTTGTTTTGTTTTGTTTTTGTCTAAAAATAGGCCACCAAGGCACATATAAAACTCAATACTAAGAAGCTTTATCAAGCAGATGGGTATGCAGTGAAAGAACTATTGAAGATCACTTCTGTCCTTTACAATGCTATGAAGACTAAAGGGATGGAGGGCTCTCAGATAGGAGAGGAAGATATCAGCAAATTCAAGTTTGATCTCGGCTCAAAGGTAAGGACAGTGAAAGTCTGTAGTGAGGGACAGTTTATTTCTCAATCTCTGAAACAGAAAGCTATGAGTCTGATACTCATAGCACCACTTCTTTCCTTACTCATTGACTAAGGGCAATTTGTCAGTTTTGTGCTCATCAGCATTTGGATAAAAGAAAGCCACAAAACGTTAATTTAACTATTGAAAACCTGGTATTTGCTAGGTGGTGTTCAAGTCCTAGAGATATAGGTGTGAACAAAAAGGACAGGAATTGTGTGTTTCTGCTACTTAGTTGGAGAAGTCAGACTATGAACAGCAATGTAAAGGCTGTGAGCAGGGTGAGTAGAGGGTACAGGGGTGGATATTGTAGAGGGTAACTAGGGTTGGACAGTGTTTTCAGTAGGGACCTGAGGGAGGAAAAATGAAGGGTGGGAAAGAGTGTCCAGTGATGAGAATATTGCTTTGTATGTTTGAGGGAGCAGCAAGGAAGCAGCATGATGACAGCCATTAGGAAGAGTGATAAACCCTCCAGCACCTGGAAAGCCTTTGCCTTTTTCTCTAAGGTAGAGTCAGGGTGGGGAGGGTGTTTTCAGGGTTGCCCCTTCCTCCCCATAAGGAGGCCTCAGCAGAGGCCCCTGGAGAGGACCTCAGCCCAACCCTCAAAGAGACCTAGACCTGTTTATCAGACCTGGTCCAGGCTCGAACCCAGAGCCCCTGATGTGCAGGGCTGGCATGCTAACCACTGACTATAGTGGCCAGCTAAATAGACCTAGGAATGAAGGCACCTAGGACTATAGTGGGGAGGGCAGCTTCCCCTATGATGGCACAACTTTGAAATTAACTATGGCTAGGCTTGAAAAATCACATGTCTTTTTAACCAGGAACAAGACTTCTCAGCTAGAGAAGTGGCTAGATGTTTGATGTTTGGGCATATTTGATTCTAGGTCTTGTAGGATTGGATGAGGGTTAAGAGCAAACAAGATGATACAAGGAGGATCCCAAAGCAGCTCTGTGCAGTTGTACTTGCTGTGCTGTGTGTTGGTGGGTATGCTGTGTGCCTGTGCTATGATCTGCAGAAACCACTGGCCACGTGTGGTGGGCACAGCTGAGGAACTGAGTTAATTTTATTGAACTTTTAGGTCATTTAAGAGTGAAAGTGGCTATTAGATATCACAACTCTAAAGCTGTGGTCTGAGCACCTAGAATGATGAAGTTAACATTTACCAGAAGGGAGAAGTCTATAAGCGTGTAGATTTATTTGGTGGGGAAAGATTAGGAGTTTGGCTCTGGACATGTTGTATTTGCCAAGCCCATGGGATTGTCAGGTGGAGGTATTGAACAGGAGGTTGGTATGTGAGACTGGAGCCCAGGGAGAACTGGACTGGTCCTGGGGCTTGGGAAGCATAAGCAGACATAATGGTGTCAGAGCCATGAGGTTAGGGGAGTGCCAGTAGAAAAGAAGGGGGAGGTTCAGGGACTGAACTCTGGCATTTTCCACTGGACAAGTTGGGAAGGTAAAGAGAATCCTGCAACGAAAATGGAATTTGCTCCAGGAAAGTAGGAAAAACAGCTAGAACTGGAAGGGGCTGAATCCTGGGGATGAGGTACTGGAGCTGGAGTGAGCAGTGTCCCGGACTAAGGAAGTAGAAAGAAAGTCATGAGCTGTGAAAGGAGAGGGACGGTTTCTGAGTTGAAAATGAGAGAGAGCTGTGGTATATGTATACCATGGAATACTATTCAGCCATAAAAATCTGGAGACTTTACATCTTTTGTATTAACCTGGTTATAGTTGGAGAACATTCTCTTCATAGTAAAGTATCACAAGAATGGAAAAGCAAATATCCAATGTACTCAATACTAACACGAAGCCAGTAGATGAATTAATACATAACCATACAAGAGAAAAACTCAATTTAATTCAAGTTGTGAGAAGGAGAGAGGGGTAGGAGAGGAGGAAAGAGGGAGATTGGTGTGCTCCCACCTAATGGACACAATGCAAGGGTATATGGCACACTTCCTGGGTGTGGGACACAACTATAATAGGGATCTTACCAATAAATGCAAACATTGTAACCTAATCATTTCTAT
Organism: Galagoides demidoff; assembly: GCA_963574575.1. Classification (NCBI taxonomy): domain Eukaryota; kingdom Metazoa; phylum Chordata; class Mammalia; order Primates; family Galagidae; genus Galagoides; species Galagoides demidoff. The sequence goes on from CAUYQV010135854.1 coordinate 18,097, forward strand.
CCTCATAGTAATCTGAAATTTTTTTTTTTTTGAGATAGAGCCTCAAGCTATCCCCCTGGGTAGAGTGCTGTGGCATCACAGCTCACAGCAACCTCCAACTCCTGGGTTCAAGCGAGTCTCCTGCCTTAGCCTCCCAAGTAGCTGGGACCACAGGCGCCCACCACAACACCCGGCTATTTTTTGGTTGCAGCAGTTGTTGTTTTTTTTTTTTGGCAGGCCCAGGCTGGATTCGAACCTGCCACCTTATGTGTATGTGGCTGGCACCTTAGCCGCTTGAGCCACAGGCGCTGAGCCTAATCTGAAATTTTAAAAAAAATTTTTTTAGAAAAAATGAAATGAAAGAGAGGGCCAGGATGGTGGCTCATGACTGTAATCTCAATCCTCTTGAGGCAGGAAGATTTCTTGAGGTCAGGTGTTTGAGACCAGCCTGAGCAACATAGTGAGACCCTGTCTCTACAACAAATATATTAAAAAAAAAAATCAGCAATGAAAAAAAATCAACCCATAGCTGAGTGAGTAGGGTGCCAGCCACATACACCAAGGCTGGTGGGATCGAACCCAGCCCGGCCTGCTAAACAACAATAACAACTCCATCCAAAAAATAGCTAGGCATTGTAGCGGGTACCTGTAGTCCCAGCTACCTGGGAGGCTGAGGCAAGAGAATCTCTTAAGCCCAAGAGTTTGAGATTGTTGTGAGCTATGATGCCATGGTACTCTTCCAAGGGTGACGTAGTGAGACTCTGTCTCAATTTAAAAAAAAAAAATCAACAGGGGCACATGATGACTTATGCCTATAATCCTGGTACTCTGGGAGGCTGAGGTATGTGGATCGCCTGAGCTCAGAAGTTTGAGACCAGCCTGACCAAGAGCAAGACCCTGTCTCTACTAAAAATAGAAAAACTAGCTGGGTATTATGGTGGGCTCCTTGTCCCAGCTACTTGGAAGGCTAAGGCAGGAGGATTGCTTGAGCCCAAGAATTTGAGGTTGCTGTGAACTATGATGCCATGTCACTTCACCCAGGGTGGCAGAGTAAGAATCTGTCTCAAAAAAAAAAGTCAGCTGAGCATGGTGGTGTGCCCCTGTAGTCCCAGCTACTGAGGAAGCTGAAGCAGGAGTATAGCTTGAGCCCAGGAGTTGGAGGTTGCTATGAGCTATTATTATGCCACTGCACTTTAGCCTAGGCTACAACAGGGAGACCCTGTCTCTTAAAAAATAAAAAGGGAAGAAGGAAATGAAAGAGAAAAGGTTGTAATTAGTTGTTTAGGAGAGAGAGTTGAGTGTAAAGCCAGGAAGTGCTTATGTTTGGGCACTTTGGAAAATTAGCACATTCAAGGGAGAGGTGACACGCACATCCTAAGAAAAAGCCTGCGCAGAGGGTTAGGTGATAAATCACCATCATGGTTGTCATTATTGTCTCTCTGACAATAGCTCACCCACTGTCGGAACCCAGAACTGTTGTAAGTACTTAGTGGGTGTTACCCCATTTGAGTCTGATAGCAACCCTGTAGAGGAAAGTCGAGAGCAACTGTTCTCAACCTGTGGGTTGCGTCCCCTTTGTAACAATAAAAATATATCCTGCATATCAGATATTTACATTATGATTCATAGCAGTAGCAAAATTACACTTATGAAGTAGCAATGAAAATAATTTTATGGTTGAGGGTCACTACAACATGAGGAACTGTGTTAAAGAATCATGGCATTAGGAAGGTTGATAACCACTGATCTAGAGAGTGAACAGACAGAGGAAGATTGAACATAGGTCATCAGGATGCCACAGTAGGATATGTATCCTTCAGGTTGCCCCTTTGGTCACTGCACTACTGTCAGGGTACCCTGTTGCGTCCTAGTCCAAATAGGAAGCATGTCAGCTTTCTCTTATTTGTACCTCCTGGTTGTGGGTTGAAATTTAGTTTTTCAGAGAGACCCAGGTGTCCTGGAATTGGTATCATTTGTGCTTTGAGCAATGCTTCCTAACCAGGTGTGCTGGGAGTGCTTTTCTGCAGCATGTAAGTGCTGACCAGTGTCCGGACTGGAGGTTGGGAGGAATAGATACTAACAGACTGATTGGCTGGGTATGGTGGCTCACACCTGTAATCATAACATTCTGGGTGGCCAAGGTAGGAGGATAGCTTGAGTTCAGGAGTTTGAGACAAGCCTGAGCAAGAATATAACCCTGTATCTACTAAAAAAGTTTTTAAAAAATTAACAAGGTGTCGTGGCAGGCGCCTATAGTCCCAGCTCCTCTAGGCTGAGGCAGGAGGATTGCTTGAAACCAGGAGTTTGAGGTTGCTGTGAGCTAGGCTGAGGCCTGAGCAACAGAATGAAACTCTGTCTCCACTCCCCCCATCACCAAAACCAGTACACTTTCGTGTACTCTTAATTGAATGCCTCTTAAAAACCTGTTACTGAGGTTTCTATTTTTGATATTTTTCTTACAGATTGCAGATTTGAAAGCAGCCAGGCAGCTTGCATCTGAAATCACCTCCAAAGGAGCATCTCTATATGACTTGCTGGGCAAGGAGGTAGAGTTGAGGGTAAGCTACATTCAGATATCATAATTACTTTTCTTAGCTGTGCAAATTTTCTATTCAGGGTATTCCTTTTCAGTCCTGTCCCTTGTTCATTTCTTCTGATTTAATTAAACATACCTGATTAAATAAGACAATGTGTGGAAAAGTGATAGGCTGCTAGCTCCTCTTCCTGCTTCTAGTGAGCACTGGTCTGCTGGTGTTAATGCCTTGAGCTCCTAGTTTAGGAATGGCAAATGTGTGGTATATAGCCAAAACTGTCCTTGTGCCCATGACAGATTTTATTGGTCACATGCTTTTATCTCATTCTTCTCAAAAGTGCTAGTCTCTGAGCTCATGGTTCCCAGACCTTGCTGCCCAGTGGAATCACCTGAGCATCTTTAAACACTCCTGAATCTTAGCTTGCTTCTTGCTTTCTTTTCCTTTACTTATTTACTTTTTTTTGAGACAGAGCCTCAAGCTATCCCCCTGGGTAGAGGGCCATGGCATCACAGCTCACAGGAAGCTCCAACTCCTGGGCTCAAGCGAGTCTCCTGCCTCTGCCTCCCAAGTAGCTGGGACCACAGGTGCCTGCCACAACGCCCGGCCATTTTTTGGTTGCAGCTATCATTGTTGTTTGGCGGGCCCGGGCTGGGGATTCGAACCCGCCCGATTGAGCCACAGGTGCTGAGCCTAAATCACTTTTCTATTGTTGGGTATGTGAGGTAGTTTTCCATTTTTCTCTGTGACAAGCAGTACTTGGAAAAAGATCTCTATGCACATTTTATATGATGTCTTTGGAGCAGATTCCCAGAAATGGAACTGTTGAGTCAAAGGATATATATATTTCTAAAGGTCTCACAATATATTGCCAGATTGCTTTCTAAAATGATTGTAGCAATTTACTACCACCAGCAGTGTATAAAAGTGTCCAAATACAACACCTTTCTTCAAGGTTGCTTATTACATGATTGCTTCGGCTGGTTACATCTGTGCCATGAGTCAGCTAAGTGAAAAATGCTGGACATTTTTAAGCTCAACCAGATTTTTAAAATTCAGAAACAAAGTTTAATGCACTGGTTCCAGAAAGGAAATGTTTTTCACTCTTTTTGATCTGCTTTCTCTTTTTCTAAACAGTTTCCTACAAATAAACATAAAGGAAATATCAGGAATTCTAATTCTGTGAGTCTTGACTTTTTTCCATCTTTGTGTGAAGAGATTTCCAGATTTCTTTCCTGTGGAATGATGTACATATCATTTATGCTTTTCCTAGGAACTCTGCCTAATGTTACATTCTTGGTCCTTTTTCCTTATTGGTTCATTATATTCAGGATTATTCTCTGTAAGATCATTATTGAGAAAAGAACCTTTTTACACTCATTACTTAGGGAGTAGCACTGTGCTCATACATCTTGATCTCAGAGCCTAGAACTTGAGGGTGATAAAGATTAAGGACCTAAAACAAGCAAGTTCAATTTATTTTATTTTCTCAATTTTTCAGATACTTTTTTTTTGCATTTTAAATTTTCTGCAGTCTATCTTATAATTGATGTGAACAGAAACCTACCATCCACCTTGTAGAGATTAATTGATGGCTCTCCTTGCCTGGGTATGTGCAAATTGAGCTACACATTACATACATTTATCCATCTATTTGGCACCTCAGTTGAGTTAGTTGTATTGATAGCTCCACCCACTTTGTTATTTTAACCTAAATCTTAACTTTAAATATTTGTCAAAAGTTTTTTGACAATACGTTAAAGGCAGTGGAAATTGGCATATTTCTTAGACTAAGATATAGAATTTTAAAGTAAGGAAAGGTGGTTATGACTGACTTTTCATTTTGAAAAGCTATTACTTGGGCTGAAAACTTTTTTTTTTTTTTTTTGAGACAGAGCCTCAAGCTATCCCCCTGGGTAGAGTGCCATGGCATCACAGCTCATAGCAACCTCCAACTCCAGGGCTCAAGCGAGTCTCCTGCCTCAGCCTCCCAAGTAGCTGGGACCACAGGCACCCGCCACAACACCCGGCCATTTTTTAGTTGCAGCCATCATTGTTGTTTGGCGGGCCCGGGTTGGGGATTGGAACCCGCCACCTTGGGTGTATGTGGCTGGCGCCTTAGCCGATTGAGCCACAGGCGCCCAGCCGGGCTGAAAACTTTTGTCTGCCAAAAGGTTCCCATAGAATTGAAGCAAAATTGACTAGCTTCCGGGATGGCACAATTCGGTTAAAGAAAAAGCAGTTATGAAATGCAAAATACAAGTAAAATCCCAATTTATTTTGTCTGGGCCTGGGAGTCATGTGTTATTAAGAAATACAGGTCAAAAATACAAGATACCACTTCCATCCACTAGGATGGTATGATCAAAAAGATAAGTGATAAGATGTGCACAAAGTGGAACCCTTATGCATAGGTGATGGAAATGAAAAATGGTACAGCTGCTTTGGAAATCTTTTAATAATTCAGAAGATTAGAGCTACCATATGACCCATTAATTCCACTTGGTCCTAAAAGTGCTACAGGTTCCGAGGAGAGTGGCCCATGTAACATGTCATTTTAAGGATGTCCAGAACGCCTGTGACCAAAAGTGATTCAGAAGAGCCTTTAACTCACATATGCAAGTTTGTACTTAAATGTTAATTGTGATTCCAGAAAAAACAATGGCATAGAGCTGTATGGATTAATGTATGATTTTATGGTTACTAAAATGGTGTACTTAGTTCTTTGTTTTTTTGCTTAAAAGTTATTTATTCCTAAATCAGTGGTTCATTTTACAGTTTTTGATAGCTTAATAATGAGGAAGTACAAGATGTTCTGAAAAGAAGTGGAGACCGCAAAGTCCCTGGCCAAGTTTCACTTTTGGCATAATTTGCAGTCTTGACCAAGTCGTGTCTCAATTCTTTTTTTTTTTTTTTTTTTTCAATAGGTACAGGGTCTTATTGCTCAAGATGAACTCCAGGGCTCAAATGCTCCTCCTGCCTTAGCCTCCTTTCTGGCTGGGAGTATAGGCACAAGCCCTATTTTTATAGATAACTGAGAATTGGTTAAAATTCAGCCAATTTTAAAATGTTTTTGTAGAGCTGAGGTCTTGCTTTGTTATCTAGCCTCAAGTGATCTTCCTGCCTTGGCCTCCTAAGGTAAGGTGTTGGGATTACAGGCATGAGCTGCTGCACCCAGCCCATGTCTCAATTCTTTAATGTTTGCATTTTTTCTCTTTTCTTTTATTGATAATTATTCATATATGATACTATTCATCCTTTGTTTGTTTGTTTTTGATATAGAGTCTCAGTATGTCGCCCTCGGTAGAGTGCTATGGCATCACAACAACCTTAAACTCTTTAGGCTTAAGTGATTCTCTTGCCCCAGCCTCCCAAATGATTGGGACTACAGGCCCCCGCCACAACGCCCAGCTATGTTTTTTGTTTTTTTTTTGTCATTGATGTTTAGCTGGCCCGGGCTGGGTTCAAACCCACTACCCTCGATGCATGTGGTCAGCTCCATAACCACTGTGCTACAGGTACCACCTATTCATACTATTTTTTTTTCTATTTTTAGAGACAGAGTCTTAACTTTTTTTTTGGCCAGGGCTGGGTTTGAACCTGCCACCTTCAGTATATGGGGCTGGGGCCCTACCCCTTTGAGCCACAGGCGCCACCCCTATTCATCCTTTTAAAGTGTACAACTCAGTAGTTTTTAGTGTATTCCCAGAGGTCTTACTACTACTTAATTCCAGAACATTTTCGTTTCCTCCAGAGGAACCCCATACCCATAGCTCTCAATTCCTTTCTCCCCTTAGTCCTTGGCCAGCACTAATCTTTCTGTCTTTATGGATTTGCCTATTCTGGGACATTTTATATTTTCACTTATCATAAAATTTCAAAGTCCTTCCTTATTGTAGCATGAATCAGTACTTCATTCCTTTTGATTGCCAAATAATGTCCTATTGTATTCCACTTTTTTATTCATTCAGTAGTTGTTGGACATTTGAGTTGTTTCCACTTTTTGGTTATTGTGAATCTTGTTGTCATGGGTACAAGTATTTGTGTGTTCATATGTTTTAATTTCTTTTGGGTATATGCCTAAGAGTAGAATTACTGGGTAATATGGTAGCTCTATTTTTTTGAATTATTAAAAGATTTCCAAAGCAGCTGTACCATTTTTCATTTCCATCAGCTGTGTATAAGGGTTCCACTTTCTCCACATCTTATCACTTATATTTTTGATTACAGCAATCCTAGTGGGTGGGTGGGAAGTAGTATCTTGTATTTTTGACTTATATTTCCTAATAACTTATGGTGTTAAGTATCTTTTAATATGTGTATTTGCCATCTGTATATCTCTTTAAGGAAATACCTGTTCAGATTCTTTGCCCATTTTTCTTATTGTTTTCTTTCTTTGCCCATTTTTAAATTGAGTTTTCTTTTCATTGTCGAGTAGTAACTTTTCTATATATAAACACAGCTAATCCTAGATTTTTGCCAGATACATGGCTTATAGATATTTTTCCTATTGCTTAGATTTTCTTTTTATTCTCTTTGGATTTCTTGATGGTGTCCTTTGAAGCATGTAAGTTTTTTTATTTTGATGAAGTCCAATTTATTTTTCTTTTGTCACCTAAACTTTTGGTGTCATGTCTAAGAAATCAGTTCCTAATTTAATGTCAAGATTAATGCCTATGTTTCTTCTGAAAGTTTTATAGTTTTAGTTCCTGCATTTACAGTGTGTGCATCCTTAAGGAATGAGAGACAGACAGACAGACTGAGACTAGCCATCCGGCTGAGGCCCCAGACTGATGATTAAGGTCATCTAGGACAAGACAGCCTATAGGCAATCTGCCAACTGAATGTGAACCCAAGAATCAGTCCAACTAATACTGTGTAGGGCAGAACCATCCAGCTAAGCCCAACCCAAATTGCCAAGCCATGGTATTGTGAGAAATAGTTACTGTGTCCAAGTTTTGGGGTGGCTTATTATGAAGCAATAGATAACTTGGGTCCTGTGTAGCACTTATTATCTGTAATTACTTTGTTTGCTTTATCAGTCTGTTCCATTAGAATTGAATGTATGACTGTGGGTCTTGCTCACCGTTTCATCCTCAGCACAGAGAAAAGGGCCTTTGCACAAGTGCTCAGTATATCCTGAGTGAATTAATGAAAGAATGAATGGGTATACTGTAAATTATGTAACTGTTAGAGATAACATCTGCTTTTCAAAATTAACTATGAAAGACTCCTGAGTTTTACTCTTGGCAGCTTACTTGCTAGCTACGTGACCTAAGCTAAATTATTTTTCCTCTTGGTGCCTTATGTGAGGATTAAGTTCTTAAAAAGCACTTATGGTAATGCCTGGCACAAAGGCCAATAAAATTTAAAGGAAAAAAAACCCCAACAAAACCTTGTGAGTGGATTTATTATCCATGATTGTAACTTTATAGAAACAAAGGATTTATTTAGTCTCCTAATTTAAATAACTGACAGTCTTTACTCTTTTATCAGTTTAGGGTCTTCATTCTTTGTGAACTAGTGCTTAGAATCTAAACTTAAGTCGCCAAGTAAATAGTGACTTCTTTGTACAGTAACTGAATAAGAAATATATGGGTAGTTTAGAGAAAATGAAGATTATACTAGTCAGGCTAGGCTGCAATAATAAATACTCTAAAATTTCAGTGACTTAAAATAACAGATCATTTCTTATTTATGCTTCAGACCTATTGAGGGTCATCTGTCCGTCATCATCCTCATTCCATGGCCTAGAATAACTCTGAAATATTGCCAATCACAGTGACAAGAGAAAAGGGAAGATGATGAAGTATGCACTGGCCCATGAAACTTCTGCTCTGATATGATACCCATCATTTCTGCTCTGTTTTATTAGCAGCTAATGCAAATTACATAGGCACATCTGGGTTCAACAGGACAGGGAAGGCAATCCTACATGTGCCTGAAAGGAGAAGGAAAATCAGTAATTTTGAATAATTTTAATGACTGCTACACTGATGTTGCTGATGTCATGCTTGTTATGATTGTCAAGTCTAGCCCAAGAACTAGAAAGGAGTTTCAACAGGGCAGTGCCGATTGTTTTTGCCTGGATTCTTTTCTTCAATATCAAGTTCCTTCGCTGTGGATTAATGTGGAAACAGCTGATGTTTTTGTTGATCATTTTTCCTAGGATGATCCAGGGTATTTTTTTTTTTTTCCGCAGTTTTGGCCGGTGCTGGGTTTGAACGTGCCACCTCCAGCATATGGGGCCGGTGCCCTAATCCTTGAGCCACAGGCGCCACCCGATCCAGGGGGATTTTTAAAAGTCTCCATGACTTGTACTTTACACTTACTTTCAAAGTTTAATTTTTTTTTTTTTTTTTGAGACAGAGCCTCAAGCTGTCACCCTGGGTAGAGTGCAATGGTGTCACAGATCACAGCAACCTCCAACTCTTGGGCTTAGGCTATTCTCTTGCCTCAGCCTCCCAAGTAGCTGGAACTACAGGCGCCCGCCACAATGTCCAGCTATTTTTTGGTTGTAGTTGTTGTTGTTTGGCAGGCCCAGGCTGGATTCGAACCTGCCAGCTCTGGTATATGTGGCTGGCACCTTAGCCACTTGAGCTACAGGTGCTGAGCCAATTTCACAACTTTAATTTTAAAAAAATGTTTTCTTTTCAGTTACCAAGTCATCATTAATAATTAGTGATGAGTGACGACCTTGAAGGAACAGGGACATCATACCAACTTTCACTTAGAAAACAGAAGGACATAAAGTGGAAAGATTCTCACGCTGTGATTTCTTTTTCATTCTCTTCCCTCACACATCTACACATGACTCAGTTCTAATGCTTTTGTTCCTTGTACCTTTTGCAGCTTGCATTTTGGATTTTCAATGTTCATAAGCTCCTCTAATAGAAGGGAAAAAGCACATCATTTTAGTTAATCTTGCTAGCTGTTCAAAACTCTGTTCCCTATTTCTATAGATAACTGAGAATTGGTTAAAATGGCTTCAGCAGAATGAAAATTTATAATGTAATTTAAAAGAATTATGGCCAGACATCAGTGCTGAATGCTTTCATTCTTACAGCATGCTTGGGGCATTGAATAGAAAGTAGTTTGGTGGAAACACTGTAGAATTTGTTTTGATTGCCATCTCTTAGTTGGTTTTACCATAGTGAGAGAAAAACGGAGGCAGGGGGATTAGCCATTAAAGGTCATTTGGCAGAGAGTTTACTTGGCAATGAGTTCTCTTTTTTTTTTTCTGCCACTCAAGTTATTTGATTTCTTTCTATTGATTTACATAACCTCTTTCAAAAGTTTCAATACCATAAAGTCCCTCAGATACAATAAACTATGCTCAATGTTTTTGTGTGTATATAATTCTGAGCATATTTTTTGGCCTAAACTGTGGAAATGTTAAGGAGTTTGTCACCAGCTGTGCTTGAAATTATGTTCCAATAATGTTAAAGTAGCAAGGAAACTTACAAATACCTTTTGTTGCTGATAATAGCGAATGTTCAAATATTGAAGTAGAATTTTTATTATACCTCCTAAACTTTTAAATCCTCTTCTTCATGTAATTGTTCTTTTTGCTACCATTTAAAGACTGGCTTTTGAGGTAGACTGTCTTGTTCTTAGTTCCAAAACTTGGGTGTCATGCTGCTACTATTGCCAAAACGTATAGCCCTCATGTCTGCTCTGAGAAACTGTTTAGTATTTTTTTCTTTTTTATATAATTTTTTTTTAATGGAGGTGAGTTCTTGCTGTGTTGCCCAGACTGGACTCAAACTCCTGCACTCTAGCAATCCTCCCCCCTCACCTTCCCGAGTAGCTGTGACTACACGTGTTTGCTGTTGCTGAGTAATTTTTTTTCCATATTTAAATCTAGAATTGAAAATCTAGATTTTCTTTTTTCCCAGTTTACTTTCATCTGAAGTTTTGTTCCTTACTAGTGATTAGAAATGAGAGGTGACTGGAAGTAACTTCTAAACATTTTCTTTATTTTGGTCAGCTGGTTACTAGCAGTTTTATTTTCCAATAGAATTTAAAAGGTAGTTCTTACTGTGTTTTTAAGGCTAGAAGTTACCCAAGCAATTATTAACCTAATTGTTTCTGGACTAATCTCTAATCCAGAAAGTTTTCTTGACTCACCCAGGACCAGGTTAATTTTTACTCACATTTTGTGATTTCAAGACTAGTGTTATTCACACTACATTATGCTGTTTCCTACAGAGAGGCTCCAGTTTTTTAAATAGTTAATGTGCTAAAAATATCTAAAAATAGGAAATAAAAATGGTTGGGTTCCTAATTGGCAGATATTCCTTTAATAAGGAATATTATTAAACTCTTTACCAGTTAAATTCTATATACTTGTATTGAATATAATATGCACTAAGCACTGAGATAGAGAGATACTGGAGAAACAAATATGAAATAGAAACAGCCCCTCTCCCTGAACTCCCCTCCCAGCTGGTTTGGGTATTAAAATTTACCTTTCAGTACTTTATAATTAATGAATTTAAACATCTTTGGTTTTTCATTCTTTCTTTTTTTTTTTTTTTTGCAGTTTTTGACCAGGACTAGTTTTGATATGGGGCCGGCGCCCTACTCCTTTGAGCCACAGGCACCTCCCTAAACATCTTTGTCTAAAAAAAAGAACCATTACAGTTTTCTGTTATACCTCAAAAGTTGGCCTGATGAAATTAAAAAACAAATGATGGCCTTTAAGTGCATTTATCATCCTGATCACTAACATATATTAAATGGTTACTGTATATACTTCGCTTAAGTTATCCCATTTAATCTTGGAGAAAGGCATTATTAGCCACATTTTGCAGATGAAGAAATTGAGGCTCAGAGAGGTTAAGTAACTTGCCAAAGATGTCACAACCAGTAATGGACAGAGCCAGGATTTACACCTAAGTAGTCTTAACTGCATGGCCGGTGGCCTAACCATTACCCAGACTGCTTCAATTTTTTTAAAAGTCTAATACTTATTTATTTTGAATTGTGAAGTATAAGTATTGTAAATTTATCAAGTATCCAAAGTATACATTTTGTTAAATAAATAAATTTGTGTTTTTCTAAGTGGTAAGATATATAGTATATGAACTTAAGTTTCTTTAATTTAAATCAAGTATATCCAATGTTGCCCATGTGATTTAGTATCATAAACTTTGAACAATATCCTAACAATGTGTTACCCTCAGGGATGAGGCTGTTGATGAGGTTAAGTTATAAGTAGAGTGCAGTCAATGGTTTTGTTTAAACTGCCTGCTGGTTTACTTGCAGAGCTCATTCGAGTCAGCTACTCTTAGACAAGAGCCAAGGTTGCTCTTACTTTGGTTATGTTAGAGTTTCAATTAATCTTGGCCAGGCATGGTGGGTAATTCCTGTAACCATAGCACTTTGGGAGGCTAAGATGAGAGGATCATTTGAGTCCACAAGTTTGAAACCAGCCTAAACAACATAGCAAGACCCCATTTCTATAAAAAATTAAAAATAACAAATCTGGTATTGAATTATTAGCATACCACTTTTGGTTGATACTGGGCAAAAGGATAAATGGAGAGAATTTATATCTGGTTTGCTACTAGGGTGTGCTTGAATGAAAATAAATTTGAGGGGCCTGGCATGGTGGCTTATGCCCGTAATTGCAGCACTTGGGAGGCTGAGGTGGGTGGATTGCTTGAGCTCATGAGTTCGAGACCAGTCTGAGCCAGAATGAGCCAGAATGAGAAATAGCCAGACATTGTGGTAGGCCCCTGTAGTCCCAGCTACTTGGGAGGCTGAGGCAAGAGGATCACTTGAACCCAAGAGTTTGAAGTTGCTGTGAGCTGGGACAGCATAGCACTCTACCAAGGGTAACAAAGTGAGACTCTGCCTAAAAAAAAAAAAAAGAAAGAAAGAAAGAAAGATTTGAAAGTAATCTGGTGTGTTGTGCTGTTGTCTCTAAAACTTTAAGATTTATAAAACAAGCTTAAAGAGAAAGTGTTTTTATATAGTCTGAGAATTGTTGTGTTAATATAAGAGCAATACTTTCCATATTGCTTTTGAATCTAGAAATCAAATACTGTTGGGACTTGGTGCCTATAGCTCAGCGGCCAAGGCGCCAGCCACACACACTGGAGCTGGTGAGTTTGAATCTAGCCTGGGCCTGCCAAACAACAATGACAACTACAACCAAAATATAGTGGGTGTTGTGGTGGGTGCCTGTATTACCAGTGGGAGGCTGAGGCTAGAGAATTGCTTAAGCCCAAGAGTTTGAGGTTGCTATGAGCTGTGACACCACGGCACTATACCCAGGATGACATAGTGAGACTCTGTCTCCACCCCCGCCCCCAAAATTGCTTATTGGATTCATTTTATCCAAACTTAAAGCTTGTAATATTATTACATATTTGAAAATTTGGTTGCTTCAGTGAATTTATGAGTACTTTTAGTAATCAATTTTTGTATACCCCGCAAAATGTATCTTTACCAGATCTATATCATCTTTCAGTGTATGTGGTATTAAATCATGTTAAACAACATTAATGATGTGACAGTCAGATATAAGCTTTTTAAATGTAGGATATATATCACTGACTTCTAGAAAAATGAAATCATGATTATTTCCTCAGTTTATAACCAGTCTAAATTTGCTGTCATAAAGTAAACATCAATTTTTTGCCCAAGCTTGAACCCAGGAGTTCAAAGCCAGGCCTGAGCAAAATAGTGAGACCCCCATCTCTAAAAAATAATAAAACCAAAGAACTTTTTTGAATGTCTAGTAGTCAAAGTTTTAAAAACTATATTTAGTACATTTTTACACAACAGAATCGTTGATGTTTTAGCTGTTACCTCTGTTGTCAAAGGGAGATTTGTCTTTATGTTTTTAAACATATTTTTATATGAATTATATTTTAAATGAACAATATATGTTTAATAATATTATAACCATAAGAGAAAATAAGTGCAAATAGCATACAGTATATATTGTATACAATATAGCATACAACCTGAGTCATATGAAGTATAACCAAGAAATCCAAAGCCACCAGTCAGAATAGTCAGAATCAGAATAGTCAGAATCAATGCTACCAAACCTACCATGACAATAATAGTGTCAGTAATAACAATAATTAGCTAATAATAGTGGTACTATAAGTAACCAGCTATTGAGTATCTGCTGTGTACCAGGTTTTTTATATTCATTTTCTCATTTAATATTCCAGAACCTATGAGGTGGACATTATCTCCATTTTATCTATGAGGAAACAGTCTCAGCTTCTTCAAAGTCACAAACTGAGAAGTTGTAGGCCAGATCTATTTAACTTCAAAGTTAAATCACTTTACTGTATATCAGTTACAGTAAGGAGACTTTTCTCAGGCCTTTCCTTAAAACCTTTCTGCCTCTTTTAGATGCAGTTCTCTAGTCCACAGCAATCTGAGGGGCTGCACATTAGAGTTTGTGTGCCTGGGATGAAGGGAGAGAAATGGGATCACTTATAGAGGCAAGCAGGCTTGCACTAGGGAGAAGAAACTACTACCCAGTTTATTAAAGAAAGTAGCATATAATATTTAATGTTCAAAATCATAAAATCATTATTTTCTTTTTTTTATACAATCTTGCTCTATAACCTAACCTAGAGTGCAGTGACATGATGATTGCTTACTATAGCCTCAAACTGCTGGGCTCAAGTGATCCTCCTGCCTCAGCCTCCCCAGTAGCTGGGACTACAGAAACACACCACTACACCTGGCTTGGAAAGCAGTTCTTGTACTTCTGTATATTCCCAAATTTTCTATAATAAGTATTTTTTTTTAAATACTTAAAGTACTTTTTTTAAAAAGATGGTATCTCACAATGTTTCCCAGGATGTTTTCAAACTCCTGGCCTCAAATAATCCTCCTGTCCTGGTTTCTCAAAATACTGAGATTACAGGCATGAGCTTCCATTCCCAACTGAAAATTTGTAGTTGTAAAGAAAATCCTAAATTATAACTGTTAGTTCTATAAAGGCAGGAAAATTACTTTTTAGAAAGTTTCTCCCCACATGTGATTTTAAAAGTTTGTTTAATTAGAAATTCATTCATATGAAAGATATATCTGGGCAGCACCTGTAGCTCAAAGGAGTAGGGTGCTGGCCCCATATACTGGAGGCGGTGGGTTCAAACCTGGCCCTGGTCAAAAACTGCAAAAAAAAAAAAATAGTAAAGAAAGATATATCTGAATAGTGTTCAGATATGAGGTATTAGTATATAATATTTATTATATGAAATATGTCACTTTTATTATAGATATTAGAAAACATTAATTCTCTCTTTTATAAGTGTAAA
>CAUYQV010135855.1:0-13019 GCA_963574575.1 Galagoides demidoff
CAGCCCATAAGGCTGTCAATTATGATAAATGAAAAGAAATAACCCTGAAGTGGGATGAAAATCCTGCCCAGTTTTTAGCCCGTCTTAACAAAGCTTTCCACTGATATAGTACCCTATCGCCCGGGAGCACCAAGGGCAGACTCATTATTAATATGCATTTTATTTGTCAGTCTGTGCCCAACATTCAAAAAAACCTCCAAAAATACCCCCCTCAAATCCCCCTCAAACCCTCCAGTGAGATCTCATTGACCTGGCTTTTAAGGTTTTTATTTTATTTTAATTTTTTTGGCTGGGGCTGGGTTGCTTTTAAGTTTTTTAATAACCAACAAGACACTTCTAAGCATCAGCACCTCTCAGAACTCGAGTTATTGGCTTCTGCCATTAGACAAAACCCAGGTACTCCTTGAAACTCCTTGGGGCCTCCAAAAAATGAAATCTCCTCTGGACCTTGTGTTAAGTGCAGCAAACCAGGCTTTTGAGCAGAGCAGTGCCCAAATCCAAACCCTCCCCCAAACCATGTCCAGCCTACAAAGTTCCTCACTGGAAGTCTGACTACCTAGGTCTTTCTGAAGATCTGATTTTGGAGTCAATCCCAAAACCCAGCAAAAATTCCTGACCTCCTGAGCCTAGCTGCAAAAGACTGATGATCCCTGGAAAATCAGAATGCCCCCAGGGTGCCATCATGGAAAACTAAACTCTGGGTATTTTTGCTAGTGGACAGTAAGCCAATCTTTTTTCTCTTTTCTACCATGTTTCCCCGAAAATAAGACCTACCCAAAAAATAAGCCCTAGCAGGATTTCTATGCATTTGTTAAATATAAGCCCTATTCCGATAATAAGACCTAGTGTTGGGCATGGTAAAGTCCCACTAAAAGAAACAGAGATCTCAATGGTGGGAATTAAAGGTAATTTACTGTGCCCCCAGGCTACTCCATCCTCGTGCTGTTAGGATCATGGCCTCCTTGGTTATTTCCTATGTTAAGGCCAGTATTATGATTTTTCTCATTATCAGTTTTGGACTAGTAATCCTCTGTCTCATCTCTGATTTATTGACCAGGCAGTCACCCAAAAAACAACTGATCATATCCTCACCCTACATGGATGGCAACCAGTTCAAACTGAAGACCCAAAATGTCCCTGTAAACATCTCTCCCTTTCCTCCACTCCCTTCCCCTTCCTCTTTTTCCTTTTCCTTACAGGGAGCCCACACTGTCTCTCATCCCCGTAAGAAGTAGTCAAAGAGACACCATGCTTATTACCCCACATCCTGATAATAGACGAACAAGACTAGGATGATAGAGTCAAATGTAGGAACCCACCCAAATAGAGCAGACATGCCCAGATGGATCAACCCCCCACCCTTCCTACAGATGTCATACCTAAGAAAGTTGAATGGGCCAACCCCCTCCCCTTCCCACTTCTAAAAGGCCAACCCATCTTTATCACCGACTTCTCAAACTCAGCTCACCTTCACCAGGGTGGAAGTAAAGGCTGCTGTTGCCCACACAGAACCTGGATTCCATTTTACTTTCATTTCACGTCTCAGAATAATTTTTATTTTTGGTCTTTGACCTTTCAGAGGGAAGGTCATAGTAATCTCGCACCTGCAGGTATGTATTATATATGTATGTATTTATTGTGAAAAGACATATACTTAGAATTAACCTGCTGGACTCACTTTTTTGTTGGTAACATCCAAAGCATCATAGTCAGGAGTCAGCTGAACATGTGACTTCTTTTCTTTGTGGGCTTGATCAGTTTGTTGACCTTTACCACATCAATGTCATGGAGCTTCTTCACAGCTTGTTTGAGCTTGTGCTTGTTGACCTTGACATCCACAATGAGCACAAAGGCACAGAGGTATTGTTGTCTTCTGTCTTCTTCATGGCTGACCCAGTGATCAGATGATGTATGGCATAGTGGTTAAGCTTGTTTCTCCCAGGGATGGTCTGGGCCACCTCTGGAGGCATGGTGACTTGGGCGTCCAGAAGATGAGAGCAGATATTTGTTTTTGTGGCTGTGGACCCCTTTCAGCACTACCTTCTTGACCTTTAAAGTCTTTGCTGTGGCTTTGGCTTTCTTCTTCACTTTGAGCTCCATCCTGTGAAAGGGGAGAGTGGTATATTTTTAACTCTTTCAATACATTCCTCATTAATGGTCATTCATGAATAAAATCATTGTCTAAATTGTCTGGTCTATGAGTCTTTCATACCAGTTTGAAAACTTATAGATGTATGTGACAGAGCCTGTCTCAATGCCTGAGCAAAGATGTTTGTAAATGTTACTTAAAAGCATTAACAGCAGCCATCGCTGGAATCAAATTTTAAAGCTTGAAGTGAGGGTGCTGTCCAGACCCACTCCTAAGTTCCAGAGGAATTAAGTGAGCCATGCAGGAGGTTGATAGCAGGATAGGACCACAACTCAGGCCGTCCCATGCCTGCAGAAGCTTCCTTTCCTCTCCTCTCCCTTTCCCCGTGTCCTGAGACCAGAGGTGCCTGAGTGCTGGTGAAAGCACATGTGATGAAAATCAGATGGAGTCAGTCAGGCAGGGCCAACATGACTCAGCAGGTCTGGTTGGTTTAGGTCCTAAGTGACCTTTACCTTCTGTCTCCCATTCTTACTGTTTTATAAATTTAGCTCCCACCCTAAAGATGCCTATTTTGAGTAATTTAGGAGGATTGATTTAGGAGATTAATTTTCGAATTGCAATGTTGTTTTGGGTCTTGGCTTATGCTGATTATTGTTGTTTAAGATAAAGATTAACATGGTTTATACTTTGAACTTTCATGTAAAAAACTGTGATTTTGGAAATGGAAGAACAGAACAGTCTTGAAGAGTCTACTATCACTGTTTTCTAGAATCCCCACCTTCTGACAAATAAAGTTTGGTGGACCTATCCCCATCTCTGCATATTGGCTAACAATGCCAGGCAGCTGGACTCTCTTTATCCAGTAACACTTTGACCACTGAGTCTGAGTCACCATACTACCTCTAGAACCCAGTGAAGTGCCCAGCATGCAATTGGCCCTAATAAATGTGTTTTGAATGAATAAATGTTCTAGATTCTTACCTGCTTCTTAGAAGTTTGAAGAACAATGTTTCTGAAATTCTTCAGAAGAGACATAACTAAATTCTTAATCTGTAGGCTTTTTATCATTTCTGGACATGGTCAAGAAAATAGGTCTTCTCTGGACTTTACAAGGGCTTGAGACCCTTACCTGGGGCTCAAAAGGTCTATATCCGACAGCTCACATAGAATAGAATAGAGGCCACCTGAAAGAGGTCTGCTGGCTACTAGATTAGTATAGTATAGTGGTGAGAAATACAGACTTTGAAGGTGGACTTCTCAAAGTACAGGAGCTACCTTGGTCATTTATTTGCATGTAACTCTGAACAAATTACTCACCCTCTCTGAGATTCAGTTTCTTCCTGTGTAAAATGGGGATAGTATTTGTCTATCTACCTTATGGATATATATATGTGTGTGTATGCATGTGTGCATGTGTGTAAATGCTTGGAGCAGTACCTGGCATCTGGCTGATTTGTGTGACTGTCAGGTATTCTTCCTCTTCTCTCTTTTTTTGAGACAGTCTTACTTTGTTGCCCAGGCTAGAGTGCCATGGTGTCAGCAAAGCTCACAGCAACCTCAGATTCCTAGGTTCAAGTGATTCTCCTGCCTCAGCCTCCTGAGTAGCCAGAATTACAGGTGCCTACCACACCTGCTTAATTTTTCTATTTTTAGTGGAAATAGGATCTTGTTTTTATTGGTTTTCTGGAGACCCAAGACTGGCCTTCAGCTCTTGAGTTCAAGTTATCTTCCCGTGTTGGCCTTTCGGAGTGCTAGGATTACAGGCCAGAGCCACTGTGCCCACCCTAGATGTTATTAATCTTTTTTTTTTTTTGAGATGGAGTCTCAAGCTATCCCCCTGGGTAGAGTGCCTTGGCATCATAGCTCATAGCAACCTCCAACTCCTGGGCTCAAGTGAGTCTCCTGCCTCTGCCTCCCAAGTAGCTGGGACCACAGCGCCCGCCACAACGACCGGCCATTTTTTGGTTGCAGCCGTCATTGTGGTTTGGCGGGCCCAGGCTGGTGATTTGAACCTGCCACCTTAGGTGTACGTGGCTGGCGCCTTAGCTGATTGAGCCACAGGCGCCAAGCCTTATTATTCTTTTTCATGACCCCACCAACAGATCTGTTTTGTAAGTTCCCTGGTTTATCTTAAAAGCATGCAGAAAGTTTGAGGATCATAGTTTGTAATTAAAGGTGTCAGCTCTCTCACTCAGAGCTAGTGTAGACTTGGCTCCAGAACTAACCATCAGTTTCTTTCCTGACTCTGAATGTTTTCTCTGTCACAAAAAAAGGGCTTGAAAGTTCCTCACAGACCTGTCTGACCTTGTCCTTGGACCCACTCTGAGCCAATAATCAATGGGGAGTCCATATTATTAAAGGGAAGGTCACCTTTGAGAAATTCTGCCCTCTGACCAACTTTCTGTTCTCTGGGGGAAAAACCTACCTCCCCAAGGTCAGATTTTTCTCCCCTTCTGGCTTACAAAAGTCATCTTCTCTGGATTTGCATTCTCACTGGCTTCTGTCAGCATCAGACCTAAATCCTTCCAAGGGAATTAAATAAACACTAAGACTTGGAATGTAATCCAAGGAGAGATGTTTCTATTTTAACTAACCAACCCAAATTGTCTTCTGTGGCAAGGCCATTTATAGTTGGGACTGGGAAAGGTAGTTAACAGTCAAGAGAGAAAATGTTTTGGACTTGCTTTTATATATGGAATGGGTGAGGAAATAAGTAGCTGAATGAGACAAGCGTCCTGGGAGGAACTTCCTATTTATGAGATATACCCCTCTTGCCTCCAAAAATGACTTTGGGACATTTACTATTAAAGACACATATACAATAAAACCATATGTATACAGATAGCTACACATAGAGACGCACAGAGATATAATAAATGGAGAGGTAAACAGAAGAAAAATCTATGGTAATATATTTGTGTGACTGAGTACTAAATTTAGCTCTTAGCTTTCTGGCAGCCAAAGCAAGATAGGAAATGCAATGGGATATATGTATTATATGTATAATTTTCATTTGGTAAAAAGAAGAATATCAGTGTGAGATAAGGGGATTGCCAAGACCTAGAAAAATAAATGTTAAGGACAACAACCTTCTATATTGCCATATACCCCTACTAAATGTATTCAGGGCAGAAACAACCCTGTTTGTGTCTCCTTTCAGGTTGATGTTTATATTTGTAGTGGATAAACTGAAGTACCAGGTATATTCTGAGTTAGAAAGTAAACAGCCTCAAGAAGGATGAAAACCTTATATATTTCTCACGGGCCAGAGGTGGTGGGGAAACAAACCAACATTCTAGAAAGGCTTCAGCAGGGTGTTCCATCAAGCAAATAATAAAGACCCTGGGATGGCTTAAGATTTCATGGAATATCCATGTGCATTGATCTGGAAATATTAACACAAGGATGAAATGCATCCTTGCCTAAAGAGAACACACGACCCCTGTAAATTACTGTTTACTCTGCTGAACAGTCAATCTGGAAGGGGAGATAAAAGTTCTTCTAATACACAGGCCATGAGTTTAGCAGACATGAAGGCCAGCCTAACTTACCTACTAGCCTTACTTACCAGCCTAACTTACCTACTCAGAGTTCTGCTTTGTGATGTCTGCTCACCTCTTAGTAGACCCATATCCTGTACTTTCTCAGGAACTAGGGCCATTGGCAACTGATATCCGGTTTAAGCGGCTACAAACTGAGAAGCCCTCCCTACAAGATCCCTGCCTCCCTTTAACTGTTCTACCATCTTCAATCTCTATCCCTTTGTCCTGCCAACAAGCTATCTTTCTAAAACTCTGATCTGATTGCATCACTCCTGTGCTGGCATGTCTTCATGGCTGCTTAGTATAAACAGGATAAAATTCAAATATCCTAAGCATTATTTAAATATATCTTGCTGTTCTAACTATTATATGCTCTGTGGATGCTGGGCTAGTCACTGTGCCCTGAGTCTTCCTGTCCTCTCCTGACTCTGAATCTCTGCCCCCCTCTGTTTATAATGCCCTGCCCTTCCTATTTTTCAGGGCCAAACCCAATGCTGCATGTATTAAGAAGTCTTCTCAGGCAGTGCTTATGGCTCAGTGAATAGGGCCCTGGCCCCATAGACTAAGGGTGGTGGTTTTGAACCTGGTCCCAGACAAACTGCAACAACAATAAAAAACAGCCAGGCATTGTGGCGGGTGCCTGTAGTCCCAGCTACTCGGGAGGCTGAGGAAGAGAATTGCCTAAGCCCAAGAGCTAGAGGATTCTATGCACTGTGAAGCCCCAGCACTCTACCAAGGGCAACAAAAATGAGACCCTGTCGCTTAAAAAAAAAGAAGTCTTCCCAGGGTCTTCCCGACCTGAGTTGATCTCTCGCTCCTCTGGGCTCCCTGGTCTTTTGGTGCTTCCTACTCTCCAAGTGTCTGCTTCACCCATCCTTAAAGCACTATCTGTTCCCAAATCAAACTCCACCCCTCTTACTTTTGCATCTTATTCCTAAGCAAAGGCACTCCGTTGACAGTTGTGCTTTGTTAGATGACTGCAAACTCAGAGTCTCGCCTTTTTTTTTTTTTTTTTTGCAGATTTTGGCCAGGGCTGGGTTTGAACCTGCCACCTCTGGCATTTGGGACTGGCACTCTACCCTTTTAAGCCACAGGCGCTGCCCTCAGAGTCTCACCTTCTTGACTAGAACAGCCCAAGTTTAACCTATCTGGTTTTCTGAGTATGTGGGATTTGGGAGAAGGTACACAGTAGGCACTAATTGGCAGAGCCCAGGCCATATACTGCCAGCCCTGTAGGAGGACTAGGAAAAGAATAATCAGGGAGGGGACATCTGTTGGGGAATCAGAGTAAGACTGAGAAAAGAAGTAGGGGAAAAAGAAATAGCCCTTTGAGTTTGGGATATACTCCCAGTAAGAGGCTATGTCAGTCAGGCCTTCACCCATGACGAGGTTCATAGCTGAGGACCCTACAACCAAAGACAGATAAAAGCATACAAATTTCTTTCATGTAGGTCTCTATGAAAGTTTTGAGACAGGCTTTTTTTTTTTTTTTTTTGGAGATAGAGTCTCACTTTGTCACCCTTGGTAGAGTGCCAGAGTGTCATAGCTCACAGTAACCTCAAACCCTTGGGCTCAAGCGATTCTCTTGCCTCAACCTTCCAAGTACCTGGGACTACAGGCGCCTGCCACAACACCTGTCTATTTGAGACAGGCTTTATGTGACATGTGAAATGAAGACCCAAAGAAACAGGCCAGCTCGTGTATTTTTATGCTAAGTTTGATGAAGAGGCGGATAGTCATGGAGAAGTGTGATTGGACAAGGGAGGTTTGATCTAATCTGATCTAATGGGAATAAACTGGGAGCTCTTAGCAAAGCCTTCCATTCAGATTTTTCTCTGCGTCTCTGTGTCTTCAGAGATAAGGATGTTCTTTTCCTCCGGGTACAGGGAGGGCACCTCTCTAAGGAGAGGGTTATGGCCTCCTTTGGGGAGAAGGGCGAAGGGATGGTGAGAGCGAACTTCTGAGGTGTTATGACCGGCCTCCTACTGTTTTCTCAACTGCCAAGGTGCCACATTTTGGGGAAATGTGCTCAAACCCCATCCCTGGGAAGCAGATGCTAGGACAGAGTCAAAAGTATAAGAGGTTCATTGGTTGGCCGGTTTGGGGGGGGGAGGAGGAATAATGCCTGTGAAGATAAAAGGATGAGGAGGCAGCACTGGGTAGTGCCCCCTCAGAACACAGTGCCGTCTCTCTCAGCCCACCCCAGCCCCATGCGGAGCTGCGTGCACACAGGCCAGGCCCTCACACCCTCACACTCCACCTTGCTTCCCACTCCACCATGCTCAGTCACTGGCTGGAACTCCCCAGGATGAGGTGACCTCAGAGCCGGGGTGAGTCCTGAAGTCTATCAGCTCACTGCCACTGAGTGGCAAGTTGTTTCTTGAGGGGAGATGGAGCAGTGAACCTCCCCAGCTGCCATGAGCGGCTGGATTGGCTGGTCCCACTAGATATTGAGACGTTGGGGTCCCCCTCTCCATCTGAGTCCCCAGTGCTATTATTCTCCAGGCCCACAACTTGAACACGGTGCTCCAGGGACTTTACTAAGTAAGGAGGGGACGTAGGACCCCCTCATCACCAACTTGGCAGCACCACTAGAAAGGAAAGAAAAGTTTCCAAAACCATGTGTGAGCTGTCTGTGAAGTGTAGGCCAGGCTCCTGTCTCCAGCTGTGTCTCCTCCTCCCTATTAGAGATGTGACCCTGAGTCTGGGCCTCCAGCCTCTCTGGAAACGTTTCATTCAACTGACAAAGCCATGTCCCTTTGTCATCTAAGCCGAGGCCTTCCACCTGCCTGCTGCCCAGGGATACAGCAGAGAGACAGACCATTGGTCCTTAATTTTCCTGTGCTGGAAATCACTAAATCTTTGATGCTACTGTCCCCTTAAGAAAGAAAGAAAAGGGAGTCTTGCGCCCCCATAGACAGGACCCTCCCCTTGACACTCACCCTCCCCTCACTCTTCCCTTTCTTTCCCCCAGCCCAGACTGGTGAGAAACTGCTGAGAAACAACATCCACAATTAAGTACGAGGTCACATTTAGTTCAGCACCATTGGCTGCTTAATTGGCTGATTCTATTGCTGCTCTCCTCATCTGCCAACACAGCCTCTAACAAGCTGCTTGCAGGGCAATTAGTCCTCAGGTTTCTGAGACCCGGCTGATGTAAGGGTCTGCTCCCCTCCCAGCATTGGGCATTGGTTTATCTGTGAACCTGCTGGTCATGCGGAGTCTCATCTAGAGGTCCTGAGTGAAACTTGGGTGCTCAGAGAACCACACCATGCTAAGGAGGGAGTGCCAAGAGCCAGGAAGGAAGCTCTAGCCTTTCCACAGCTCTGTCTTTCTCAGGAAGGCAGGCCTGACTGTCCTCCGTGGGCCTTCTAAGGAAAGGGAGTGAAAGGCAGTAAAGATTAATGGTTAGGTAATGCGGGCAGGCAGGTTGCGGTTGTTTTGGAATCTGGCTCTGTCCTTTCTTAGCCATATGAGTTCAGGAAAGTTACAGTTACTAATCTTTTCTGGGCTTTAGTTTCTTTCTTTGTGAAAGTGGGACAATAATAACAGCAACTACTATTATTTGATATCACCTACAAATGTGGATTATATAATGTTGCACATGTAAGGTCCTTAGCACAGTGCTTGGTGCCTATTATTGGGGCAATAAGGAGACTGGAGAAGCAAGTGAAATAACACAGTCAAAGGCAGATGTTTCCAATTCCCCGTTGGCAGAACGGTCTATAAATACCAGGCAAGGGGGACATGGCTGTCGCTCGGGGGAGATGGGAGACAGCTATGAAGTCAACTAAGCTTGAGCAGAGTAAAAACTTGGATTTTTACGGAGCCAACTTTCCTCATGAAGGAAGGTATCTGTGGATTCCCCTGTGGGGTCCTCCACGTATTCAATGACCATTTGTGGCCATTAACAATAAGGCATGTATTCAAAATCATCATTATCATTATTTGAATTTAAAGTACGGTTTACAAACACACCCTTATCCACAGGCATAGGCCCCTTAGCCATGGGGCATACATTCCAAGTCTCCCAGTGGATGCTCGAAACCAAGGGAGGTACTGAACCCTGTATATCCTGTTTTTTCCTATACATATGTGCCTGTACTAAGGTTTAATTTATATATTAGGAGTAGTAAGAGGTTAACAACTAATAATAAAATGGGACAATTATAATATGCCAAGATTCCTACCCTTGCACTTGGGGGCCATTATTTGGTAAAATAAAGGTTATTTGTACATAACCACTGCTATATTGGGACAGTCAACCTGATAACACAGAGGACTGCTAAGTGACTCACAGATAGGGAGCATATACAGTGTCGATACGCTGGAAGAAAGGATGATTCATGTCCTGGGATGAAAGGAGGGAGATGGCAGAGATTGTATAACGCTATTCAGAACAGTGTACAATTTAAATTATAAATTGTTTATTTCCAGAACTTTCAATTAATATTTCAGACTATGGTTGGCTGTAGCTAAACAGCCACAGAAAGCCAACTAGCAGATGAGGAGGAATTACTGTAGTGAGTTTGATCCTCAAAACAACACCGTGAGGGTTGTTCTCAGATGAGAAACTGAGGTCCAGAAAGTCATCACTTGCCCTTGTTGGCACAAAGGCACAACGGTGGATCTGGAACCCAGTTTTTGTAGAGTGTAGTGGTGTCATTATAGCTCACTGCAACTTCAAAATCCTGGGCTCAAGGGATTCTCCCACCTCAACTCCCAAGTAGCTGGGACTACAGGCACAGGCCACCATGCCCAGCTAAGTTTTTTATGTTTTGTAGAGACAGAGTCTCACTATGTTACCCAGTCTGGCCTCAAAGTCTGGCCTCAAGTGGTCCTCCTTCCTCTGCCTCCCAAAGTGCTGGGATTCCAGGCACAAGCCACCATGCCCAGCTCACATTCATTATTGAGTCTAAAGCCTCTTAGCTATTCTCATACACTGGCAGGTAAGAGCTGGATTTCTCCAATAACTATGCTGACTGCTCTCACCTAGTAGCTGGGTTGGAGTTCTGTATTCCACCAGGTATGGTCAGAAGGAAAGCAAATCCCATGGGGAAATAGCTTTCTTTGTTTTTAGATGTTGGAAGAAAAACTTGTTTTCTAAAAATTAGAAAAGATAAAGTTTTCTCATTTGTTTGAATTCTGCTAAGGAGACCAAAAACTTCAGAGGTCATTAGCAGTTCCTATCTAGCTTATTATCAGAGTTAGGGGGAGTCTTGTTCAAGGTGGGTGGTGGGTGAAGGTAATGTAAGCACTTCAGCCTGCTGGAAGGGATACCTGTACCCACCCCGTCCCATTCTCCCTTCACTTTGTGTGCCTGACTTAGCAAGGGCTTAGGTGCTTCTCTGACTCCTCTTCACTAGCAAACTGAGAAGAGGGATCTGAGTGCTCAACTTGGGCAGTGGGCTTCAGGTGTTATCCTTTCAACAGGTGTCAAAAATAAGTGTCTTCATTTCTGAAAACATGTTTCTGTTAAAAAGTTGTTTGATGTACACAGGAAATGAGAGGACAAGAATGGAGCCCTTGAAATGTCTGGGTGTCTAGGAGTGTACCTTTTCTGGATTCAGCTGTTTTCAACATCTCTAAGGAGGATGGGGCTGGGGGTGAAGGGGCGTAGGGCAAGAGTCAATAAAGTAATCACAAGATGGGCGAAATGGCTCATGCCTGTAATGCTAGCACTCTGGGAGGCCAAGGTGGGTGGATTGCCTGAGCTCAGGAGTTGGAGACCAGCCTGAGCGAGACACCTATCTCTAAAAATAGGTGGGCATTGTGGTAGGCGCCTGTAGTCTCAGCTTGGGAGGCTGAGGCAAGAGAATCACTTGAGTCAAAGTGTTTGGGGTTGCTGTGAGCTGTGATGGCATGACACTCTACCGAGGGTGACAAAGTGAGACTGTGTCTCAAAAAAACCAAACCAAAACAAAATAAAACTAGCCAGGCATTGAGCCCAAGAGCATTAGGCTGCTGTAAGCTGTGACACCACAGCACTCTACCCAGGGTGACAGAGTGAGTGAGATTCTGTCTCACAAAAATAAATAAAAGTAATCACAGATAATGGGAATTCAAGATAATCTCAAATCACCATTTCCTTCCAACTTCCTCCTCAAAATTTTTGCCAGGGTTGGTAAAGAGCTAAACTGACTGATTTGGAGTTCTATTTACTACCTCCCATGCTCCTTTCAGACAGCCTTGTTAATGAGCAGGGTGGGGTGGCAAAAAAGCAGGCAAGATGTGGAAAGAAAAGGAGGGGTTGTAGACGGCGCCAGCTCCACATACTGAGGGTAGAGGGTTTGAACCCGGCCCTGGCCAAACTGCAACAAAAACAAAAATAGCTGGACATTGTAGCTGGCGCCTGTAGTCCCAGCTACTCCAGAGGCTGAGGCAAGAGAATCACCTAAGTCCAAGAGCTGGAGGTTGCTGTGAGCTGTGACACCATGGCACTCTACTGAGGGCGATAATGTGAGACTCTGTCCCCCCGACCCCCCAAAAAACAAGAAAGAAAAGGAGGGTTATGATAATCTGCAAACTAGATAAATAACCTGTGATTAATCAAGGGCAATATTGCAGCCCTGGTTCTTTTAGGGGAAGCACACACAGAAAACACAGGGAAAAGGTAGCATCTCATGCTCCTGGAGCTCTAAAGAAGAGATCTGTCCTTGCAGTGTTCAGGAGTGTGTGGTAGCCTGAGTACCTGATTGAGGAAGCCCCTGCAAGACTGTTCACTCCCAGGAAGTCTTAAGAAGGGAAGAAAATTTGTTCATTTATGATCGAAACAACAACACAACCTGTGGGTTTTATTGATATTTAGTATAAGGTGGCCAGATTTTAACATTGGTAAAGCCGGACACCACTGACTCGGGGGTGGGGGTGGGGTGGGGTAGGGTGGGTTCTTAATTAAAAATTTGGTCTATATGGAGCAACAAAAATTTTCATAGAATGCAAAAATAGTATTGTAATATATACTTTTTAATTTCAACATAAGTACAATTTACAAATGTAATACATTAAAAAAATATGTATAGTATTATTTTATTCTTTGGCATATTTCTCATTTGAGTGAATTTTTTTTAGTAGATTGCGGTTGTCATTTAAAAGGTCATGAAATTTTTCACAAGAATTTGTTAAATTATATTTCACATATAAAATGGCTTTCAAAGTCTCAACACTTAATTGTCATTTTTCTGATGTCCACACTTTATTTACCGTAGGAAAAACACGTTCAGTCACAGCATAAGGACAGTGCATATCCCACAATTTTTAGTGCATTACTGTATGGAACATGGTTTGTTTCAAAATGATGAAATATTTCTAACCATTTGTTCTCTATTGTGATTTTTGCTGATGCCCAAGATTTAACCTTTTCCTTATCAATATATTTTTTTAATAAT
>CAUYQV010135856.1:0-27443 GCA_963574575.1 Galagoides demidoff
TGTGGTCCCAGCTACTTGGGAGGCGGAGGCAGGAGACTCGCTTGAGCCCAGGAGTTGGAGGTTGCTATGAGCTATGATGCCATGGCACTCTACCCAGGGGGATAGCTTGAGGCTCTGTCTCAAAAAAAAAAAAAAAAAAAAGAAAGCTGTCTGTGATAAGTTAAAATATAGTAGCTGACTAAGCTGGTTGGTCATTGTTCTAAGCACTTGACAGGTATCACCTTGTTTGATACTGATTACTTTATCAAATGAAAAAATGCAGTTTGCAGGATACTATGTAGAATATTTGCATATAAAGAGGAATGGAAGAATACCTAAAACCTCCACTGGAGAACAGGTTAGAATCTTGCTGAGAAAAGGGCATATCCTCCTTTCACTTAATTATCATTGAAAAAAAATTTTTTTTTTGTTTTTGTTTTTTTGAGACAGAGCCTCAAGCTATTGCCCTGGGTGAAGGGCCATGGCATCACAGCTCACAGCAACCTCCAACTCCTGAGCTCAAGCGAGTCTCCTGCCTCTGCCCCACAAGTAGCTAGGACTACAGGCGCCCACTACAACGCCCAGCTATTTTTTGGTTGCAGCCATCGTTGTTGTTTGGTGGGCCTGGGCTGGATTCGAACCCGCTAGCTTAGGTGTATGTGGTGGGTGCCTTAGCCGCTTGAGCCACAGGCGCCAAGCCACATTTTTGGTTTTTTTGAAACACAGTCTTTCTCTGTCACCCAGCCTAGAGTACCGTGGCCTTAGCCTAGCTCACAGCAACCTCAAACTCCTGGACTCAGCCAGTCATAGTGGCTCACGCCTGTAATCCTAGCACCCTGGGAGGATCCCCTGAGCTCAGGAGTTCAAGAACAGCCTGAGCAAGAGCAAGACCAAGACCCCAACTCTACTAAAAATTGAAAAATTAGCCAGGTATGGTGGCAGGAGTCTATAGTCTCAGCCACATGGGAGGCTGAGGCAGGAGGATTGTTTGAGTACAGGATTTTTTTTGTTTGTTTGGGGGGGTTTACTGTAATTTATTTCCTTCACTATTACCTGGTGTTTGTTTGTTGGTCTTTGAGACAGAGTCTCACTCTTGCCTAGGCTAGAATGCCATGGCATCAATCATCCTAGCTCATAGCAACCTCAAACTCCTGGGCTCAAGTGATCCTCCTACCTCAGCCTCACAAGTAGCTGGGGCCACAAGCATTTACCACCATACCCAGCTAATTTTTCTTTTTTTGTAGAGATGGGGTCTTGGTCTTGCTTTTGCTCTTGCTCAGGCTATTCTTGAACTTCTGAACTCAAGGGATCCTCCTGCCTTGGCCTCCTAGAATGCTGGGTTATAGGCGTGAGCCATTGCACCTGGCCAATAATCTGAAATTTTTTTTTGAGACAGAGCCTCAAGCTATCCCCCTGGGTAGAGTGCCGTGGCATCACAGCTCACAGCAACCTCCAAATCCTGGGTTCAAGTGAGTCTCCTGCCTCAGCCTCCCAAGTAGCTGGGACCACAGGCACCCACCACAGCGCCCAGCTATTTTTTGGTTGCAGCCGTCATTGTTGTTTTGGCAGGCCGGGCTGGATTAGAACCCACCTCCTTAGGTGTATGTGGCTGGCGCCTTAGCTGATTGAGCCACAGGCGCCGAGCCAATAATCTGAAATTTTTACAGCAAATATGTAGAACTTTTATGTTCATAAAATCCTTTAAAATAGAAGCTGCCATTTACTGTGCCCCTAACTGCCTAGCCCTCTCAAGTGCTGGGGACACAGAGTAAAGTCACTGTTGTGATTATTAGGTTGTCTTGTCAGTTTCTCTCTTTTTTTTTTTGAGACAGAGCCTCAAGCTGTTGCCCTGGGTAAAGTGCTGTGGCATCACAGCTCACAGCAACCTCCAACTCCTGGGCTCAAGCAATTCTTCTGCCTCCACCTCCCAAGCAGCTGGGACTACAGGCGCCTGCCACAATGCCCAGCTATTTTTTTGGTTGCAGCCATCATTGTTGTTTGGCGGGCCCGGGCTGGATTCGAACTCACTAACTCAGGTGTAAGTGGCTGGCGCCTTGGCCACTTGAGCCACAGGCGCTGAGCCGTCAGTTTCTCTTCTACAGGAGTATGAGTTCAGGGAGGATAGGACTGGCTAGGTTCTTACGACTGTATCTGGTGCCAGCTTAGGATATGTATTTGATGAAATTAGGATCTGTGTCCACTGAACACCATGACAAAGACTCTATTACAATTTATTGGAGTTTCCCAGAATGCCTTGGAGGGACTACTATATGGAGAGACAGAAATGTTAATGGAGGACGCAGCACAGAGTATTTGAGGGACATAGTACCGGATGTGAGGAAAAGGACAAAGCCAGATGTATGTACAATGTGATTTATGAAAATATATAAGTTAATAAAATGTTAAAGGACAAAGCCAGAGAGGTGAGGGTATTGCAGATTTGGAGCCCACTGGTTCACAAGCAAAGGTGGCCAGGCCTGCAGGACCTAGAGCCCTAGAGTCTGTTTCCTTTGAAGGAAGAAGCTGCTGCTCCACTCTTGGTGTTTGATGCCAAGTGTGATGGTGGGATGGGATTGCCAGAGATGGCGAAGTTGCAGAGAAGCTGGAGATCTCAATTTGTATGTGAAATTGTTAAATGGTGATGACTAGATGGGCCACTCCTGGGTCAGATTCAGACTTGGATCTCTGGTTACAGGTAACATCATGACAGGCTTTAAGATCAGGTATTGGGACACCCACTGGTAGAGATTCTGAAGTAGGTGACACAGTTAGGGGGCACGTTCTGGGATGGCCTCTCAGGCCCTTCCGCATAGAATTAAAGCAATAATAATTCAGATACACTCCTTGTTTCAGATTTGCAAGAACTTAGAGGATGTTAGCAGAGCTCTTATGTCTGGGTATCCCTCTTTTAGAGAGGAAGAAATGGGTTCAGAGAGGTATAGAGGTTAGAATCAGTCACACAGCAATTGAGTGTGGTACTGATTCCATCTGATTCCAAGGTCCTGGGAGTCCCCTGGTCTGATATGATAATGATGATGATGATGAAGTAGAAGGAGAAGAAGATGATGATTTAGGATGTGTCAGACTTTTTTTTGCAGTTTTTGGCCAGGGCTGGGTTTGAACCCACCACCTCCGATATATGGGGCTGGTGCCCTTTTCCTTTGAGCCACCGGTGCCCCCACTTTCTTCTTCTCCTTTTTTTTTGTGAGACAGAGTCCCACTTTGTCACCCTTGACAGAGTGCTGTGTTGTCATAGCTCACGGCAACCTCAAACTCTCAGGCTCAAGCCACCCTCTTGCCTCAATCTCCTGAGTAGCTGGAACTATATGTGTTTGCCCCAATGCTTGGCCAATTTTTCTATTTTAGTAGAGATGGGGTCTTGCTCTTGCTGGTTTTGAACTCTTGACCTCAGGAACACCACTCACCTCTGGCTCCCAGAGTGCTAGGATTACAGTTGTGAGCCACCACACCTAGCCCCAGATATTTTTCTAAGATGAAAGCTCTTACCTTGGAGTTCAGAATTCAGAGAATCCATAAATTCAGATGGGAAAGAATTACATTCTTATTTTCACTAACCCTTTACCATTTCCTTTGTCTATATATTTTGAAGTAATAGTATTGTTGGTTTTATCACCAATAGAAATCACAGATAATTTTGTATCAAATTACTGTTATTGTAAGTGTGCAAAATACTTTTGTTTATAACTATTTCAAAACTCTGGTAGTTTTTTTTTTTTTTGAGACGGAGCCTCAAGCTATCCCCCCCTGGGTAGAGTGCCATGGCATCACAGCTCATAGCAACCTCCAACTTGTGGGCTCAAGCGAGTCTCCTGCCTCAGTCTCCCAAGTAACTGGGACCACAGGCGCCCGCCACAAAGCCCGGCCATTTCTTGGTTGCAGCCATCATTGTTGTTTGGCAGGCCTGGGCTGGGGATTTGAACCTGCCACCTTAGGTGTATGTGGCTGGCGCCTTAGCCGATTGAGCCACAGGCGCTGAGCCAAAACCCTGGTAGTTATTAACCTACCGTTAAATTGCACCTGATCACCCTCTGTGTTTCAGACACTCCTGTGATATAGCTGTCATTGTTTGGGCACCTCTGTGCCCAGTAGTAGTTCAATGATCAAATGGTGAATCTGTCTGACTTCTCACTCACTCTTATGCATCTCCTATCTTTATTGTTTTTGTTTTTGAGACAGAGTCTCACTATGTCATCCTTGGTAGAGTGCTGTGGCGTCACAGCTCACAGCAACCTCAAACTTTTGGGCCTAAGCAACTCTCCTGCCTCAGCCTCCCTAGTAGCTGGGACTGCAGGTGCCTGCCACAATGCCTGGCCATTTTTTCGTTGCAGTCGTCTCTGTTGTTTAGCTGGCCCCAGCCAGATTAGAACCCACTAGCCTCAGTGTATGTGGCCAGCGCCATGACCATTGTGCTACAGGCGCCGAGCCAGCATCTCCTATCTTTAAATGTTTGCTAATCAGTGTGAGAGGAGGTAAGTTAAAGACCACCCTGCAGTTTAATGTTCTTATTCAAGCTGAGCAAAAATACACTGGTGTAATTAAAACAGTACAGTTTAATTTGGTAGTCTTGTTATTTAATGTATATAAACACATTACTATACCATAAATTTGTGTTTTGATTTTCTTTAATTTCATTTATTTATTTAGTTTTTTAGAGATGGGATCTTGCTGCTGCCCAGGTTTGAGTGCAGTGGCATGATCATAGCTCCCTGCAACCTCAAACTCTTAGGCACATGGGGTCCTCTTGCCAAAGCCTCCCTAGTAGCTGAGACAATAGGCATGTGCCACCACACCCAGCTAATTTTTTTATTATTTATTTATTTATTTATTTTGAGACAGAGTTTCAAACTCTTGGGCTCAAGCAATTCTCTTGCCTCGGCCTCCTAAGTAGCTGGGACTACAGGCGCCTGCTGCAAGGCTCAGCTATTTTTTTGGTTGCAGTTCTCATTGTTATTTTAGCAGACCAGGGCTGGGCTGAAGCCCACCAGCTTCAGTGTATGTGGTTGGTGCCCTACTCACTGAGCTACAAGTGCAGTCTTTTTATTTTTAGGGACAGGGTCTTGCTATGTTGCCTAGGCTGGACTCAAAATGATTCTCCTGCCTCAGCCTCCCAAGTTGTTGGGATTACAGGCATGAACCACTGTACATAAATTTGTATTTTAACATATATTTTGATAATAGTTGTTCTCCTGAGCATTTTGTTTTATGCTTTTAAAAGCATTATTCTGAGTTGGGCTCATAGGGCACACCAAACCCCAAGGTGTAATGTAAGGGTCCATAGTGCAAAATAAAAGGGCTAAAAACCCCAGTTGTAAAGCTGTTCACTCAGATACACTGCACAGCTGCTCTCTGAAGTAAGGACTATTATTTATTTAATTGTTTTTTTTTTTTTTTTTTTGAGATAGAGTCTCATTATGTCACCGTTGATAGAGTACTTTGGCACCATTGCCCACAGCACTTCAAACTCTTGGGCTCAAGTGATTCTCTTGCCTCAGCCTCCCCAGTAGCTAGGATTTTTTTTTTCAAATTTTTATTTTATTTATTTATTTATTATTTTGCAGTTTTTGGCCAGGGCCGGGTTTGAACCCGCCACCTCTGGTAGATGGGACTGGCGCCCTACTCCTTGAGCCACGGCGCCGCCCAGCTGGGATTTTTTTAATAGACGGGTCTCGCTCTTGTTCAGGCTGGTCTCTTAACTCCTGAGCTCAGGCAATCCACCCGCCTTGGCCTCCCAGATTGCTGGGATTACAGGCATGGGCCACCGCACCCGGCATGAAGTAAGAACTATTATATCCGTTTTATAGACCGGAAAACAGGCGTTTGGGTTAGGGTCACTCCCAGGTCACACAGCTGAACCCCCAACCTCTGTGCTTTGCTACTGCGCTTTACCGCTCCCCTTTCGGTGCATTTGGGGAGCCGGAGGTTCAGGGCCCCATCCTGCGACCTGAGGTCACTTTGGGGCGGGATTTCAGGGAGGGTCTGAGGTCGCTGGAGTCACACAACAGTAATCACACCCTGTCCCGGCGCCCAGCTGCCAAAGCCCTACGTTACCTGAAGGGCGGGGCGGGAGGTGCGCAGGTACTGGCCAATGGCTGTCGCAGCGCCTCACCTGGCCGATCACGTGGGCCAGGTACGCGCCAGCTCCGCCCGGGACCCAGCTAGGCCCCTCCCCAGGCCTGGACTCAGAGCGGAAATTCCTGCGCGGGCGGGACGGAGCGGGCGGTGATCCGCGCGGGCGGAGCTCGGTCATGGAACCTGTAGAGACCTGGACCCCCAGGAAGGTGGCAGATTGGCTGAGAGGTGGGTCGGACCCAGGAAGAGTTGGGTTCGAAGCGGGGCTAGGTGTGGTGTCCTGCCTGCAGAGGGCCGGGGAGAGGAAAGAACCTGGGAGCCTGTCAGTCGGTTAGTCAGTCAACAGGTATTTATTGAGCGTCTGCCATGTACCAGGTCTTGTGCTGGGCAGAGGGATAGAAAAGATGACCCCGAAAGGAAGGAGCATCCTGAAACGGGTTCCCCTTGGCCGCAGCATCCTAGGAGGCCACCGGGGTGGCGACCGGGAGACTGTGTTGTGAAAACAAGACCACGCCCACTTTATCTCTTTTATCTTCCCTGGCCCCAGGGCCCAGTGGGCTGTTATTAAACCCATTTTCCAGTAGCAGAAACTGATACACAGAGCCAGGATGTGATTTGTAAAGTCTTGAGACAGGGCCCGCGATGGTGTCGTTTTCCCTTCTCCCAGGGAACAAAGTGGAAGGCCCAACCAAACTGAAAGGCTTGATCCAACCCCACCCTGGGACTCCCGTCAGGCGGAGAGGTCCTCTGCAGGGTCAGTGAGCCTAGACGTTTGGGAAAGAAGCAAATTGCAGACAAACTCAGAAATAAGAGCCTTCAGGACGTCTTCTCCCAGAGTAGGAAACGGGAGCACACTGGAGCAGGCTCAGGGTGACCAACCAGGATAAGGGCAGGGATTCGGGGCTGGAATCAAACTCCTAGCCCA
Organism: Galagoides demidoff; assembly: GCA_963574575.1. Lineage (NCBI taxonomy): Eukaryota > Metazoa > Chordata > Mammalia > Primates > Galagidae > Galagoides > Galagoides demidoff. The sequence goes on from CAUYQV010135856.1 coordinate 6,995, forward strand.
GCTCTGTGTACGTACGTCTCGGTTTCTCGGTGAAATGGGAAAGGCGACTCTGACCTCATGAAGTGGACAAAATGAAACAATCGCAGTAAGGCTAGCATTTGTGGCTTTATGTCTGGGTCTGCTGAGGGGAGACAGCCCAACACATTCAGTGTGTTTGGGAAGGAAGTTGCTCAAGGGTCCATAGCCAGAGAGCAACAGGTTCATGAACCCCAATGCTCTTAATGTCACATAGGGTGTGGGTAAAAGAAGGAGCTAGCTTGGGAGGGGAGGAATTCTTTTAAAGTGAGCAAGCCACTTGATCTTTGTTTGTGTCAGTTTTCCCATCTGTGAAACACGGATAACAATAGTTCCTATCTCCTAGATGTGTGGTGAGGATCGAATGTGTTAATATATGTAAAGCCCTTAACACTTTGCCTAGCACACAGTGAGCACTCAGATATTTTTCTTATTTTTGAGTGTTTACCTGGGGCCAGGCACAAGCTAGGGGTTAGAGACCAATGATTATTTAAAGCCTGATCTTTGAAGAGTCTCTGATAAAGTGGGAGAGACTGATGCTCAAGTGCAGGGGGTTGTGGAGGCTTAGGGAACATGAGAGCAGGAGGAGAGCCCCCCTCAACCCTGCCTGGGAGTTATGGAAGGCTTCCTGGAGGGAGTTAGATGAAAAGGAGCAAGAAATAGCTGGAAGAGCAATCCTAACAGAAGGAATAACACATGTGAGGACCCTGAGCTCAAACAGCTACAGGAACTTAGTGTCCTGAGTTTGAGTGTTGAGGGGCTGTGCTGGGACATCATGGCAAAGATTCTGGCAATAATAATATGATGGTTGTTATTAACTGTCTACCATGAACCAGACAATGGTCAAGTATTTGATATAAGTTGTGTCATTTAATATACACATGATAAGACGGGGGGTGTACTTTTTTGTTGGTTTTTTTTAGAGACAGAGTCTTACTTTGTCACCCTTGGTAGAGTGCTGTGGTGTCACAACTCACAGCAACGTCCAGCTCTTGGGCTTAGGCGATTTTCTTGCCTCAGCCTTCTGAGTAGCTGGGACTACAGGCACCCACCACAACGCCTGGCTATTTTTTTGTTGCACTTTGGCTGGAGCTGGGTTTGAACCCACCACCCTCGGTATATGGGGCTGGCTCCTTACTCACTAAGCCACAGGCGCTGCCAGGGGTAAGGGAGGGTGGGTACTTTTATTATTCCCACTTTACAGGTGAGGAAACTGAGGCACAGAGCAATTCTATTACTTGCTCAAGTGTTAGCAATCAGGTTTCCAGCCTCTTGTTTTTATCCCTCACATCACTAGTTCGTAGATGTAAAGGAGACGTAAAGGAGGATCAAAATCACCTGTAGGATTTGTTAAACTACAAACTACACCTGACTTTCTGATTCAGCAGGTAGGGGGTGGGGCCTGAGGATTTGCATTTCTTTCTTTCTTTCTTTTTTTTGAGACAGAGTCTCACTATGTCGCCCTTGGTAGAGTGTTGTGGTGTCACAGCTCACAGCAACCTCAAATTCTTGGGCTTAAGCGATTCTCTTGCCTCAGCCACCCAGATAGCTGGGACTACAGGCTGTCACTACACTTCAGACTTCACTCCATCCTGGATAGAGTGAAACAGCTCCAGGCCCTGGTGAGTGGTAGCCAATAGCCTGCCACAACGTCCAGCTATTTTTTGTTGCGGTTGTCATTGTTGTTTAGCTGGCCTGGGCTGGGTTCAAACCTGGCTCCCTCGGTGTATGTAACTGGTGCTGTAACCACTGTGCTATAGGCGCCAAGTCCGTTTTTTTGTTTGTTTGTTTGTTTTTTGTTTGAGACAGAGTCTCACTATGTCACCCTTAGTAGAGTGCCAGTAGAGTGCTGTGGCATCACAGCTTACAGCAATCTCAAACTCTTGGGCTTAAGCAATTCTCTTGAATCAGCCTCCCGAGTAGCTGGGACTACAGGCGCCTGCCACAACACCCTGCTATTTTTGTTGTTGTCATTGTTGTTTAGCAGGCCCAGGTTGAGTTCAAACCTCCCAGTCCCTGTGTGTGTGGTCGGCACCCTAACCATTGAACTAGGGGCACCAAGCCAGGATTTGCTTTTTTTTTGAGACAGAAGCGGTTGCCCTGGGTAGAGAGCCGTGGCAACACAGCTCACAGCAACCTTCAACTCTTGGGCTTAAATGATTCTCTTGCCTCAGCCTCCCAAGTAGCTGGGACTACAGGCACCTGCCACAATGCCCGGCTTTTTTTTTTTTTTTTTTTTAGTTGTAGTTGTCATCATTGTTGTTTGGTGGGCCCAGGCTGGATTCAAACCCGCCAGCTCTGGTGTATGTGGCTGTTGCCCTAGCTGCTTGTGCTATAGGTGCTGAGCCCAGGATTTGCATTTCTAACAAGTTCCCTGGTCAGGCTGCTGTCACTAGCCTGGGGACTACCCTTTGGGAGACACTGCCCTATACTCTCCCACTTCTCTGTGCAGGGACCTCATCTGTGAAATGGGCAGAACACAGCCCGGGTATCAGGGTTGTCATCAGGGACAGATTGGAGTGGAAGGGGCACTGAGGGAGTGAGGAACTGGCCCCAAAGTTCACCTCTGTTTTTCCCCATAGTGACCCCTGCTCTCTTTCAGGCCTCGATGAATCCCTACAGGACTATCCCTTTGAGAACTGGGAGCTACCTGGCAAGTACCTGCTCCAGCTTTGTCCCCGCAGTCTTGAAGCTCTGACTGTGTGGCCTCTGGGCCATCAGGAGCTCATCCTGGATGGAGTGGAACAGCTCCGGGCCCTGGTGAGTGTTAGCCATACCACCCTAGGGTTGCTGGTAGGAAGCTGGCTGCTGACAGGGAGGTGACCTGCCTCCTTCTGGCACAGAGCTCCGGGCTACAGACAGAGAACCTGCAGAGTCTGACAGAGGGGCTGCTGGAAGGGACCCATGCCTTCCAGAGCTTAGTCCAAGGTCGCCTGGGGGACTGTGCTGAGGCCCCTGCTGATATCCTCAGTGCTGCTGTGGAGCTGGTGCGTGAGGCCCGTGCCCTCCTCTTCTGGCTTAACAGGTACCTAGGTTGGGGTGACTGGTGAGGGGACCCTTCCCATGCTTGGCCTTTTCTAGGGCCTGAGAGAGAAAAACAGAACTTAGCTCTTGCTTATTGCCTTGCACAGCAGGGCAAAGAGGTGTAGGGGCCCTGGGACACCTGGGATTTCCCCCTTACCCCTTAGCCCCCCGCTTGTTATTAACAGTCTTATCAACTACTACTGAATGGAGCTTCCCCATCCCTATCGCTGGGTACTGCTTCTCCTATAGGTCCCATCTCAAACGTCACCTCCTTAGGGATGATTTACCTGCTTCACACTCTTAGAGCTCTGTTTTACAAGTCTCATTATAGTTGAAGTTCAATTTTTTTTTTTGAGACAAAGTCTCACTCTGTTGCTCTGAGTTGAGTGCCAGGGCATCGTAGCTCATAGCAACCTCAGTCTCTTGGACTTGAGCAACCTCTTGCCTCAGCCTCCAAGTAGCTGGGACTACAGGCATGTGCCACCGTTCCCAGCTAATTTTTCTTTTTCTTTTCATTTTTTTTTTTTTTTTTTTTTTTTTGAGACAGAGTCTCAAGCTTTCACCCTGGTTAGAGTACCATGACATCATCATAGCTCACAGCAACCTCTCACTCTTGGGCTCAAGTGATCCTCTTGCCTCAGTTTTTTCTATTTTTAGTAGAGACAGGGTCTCACTCTTGCTCAGGCTGGTCTGGAATTCTTGAGCTCAAGCAATCCACCTGCCTTGGCCTCCCTGAGTTCAAGGATTATAGGAGTAAGCCACTATACCTGGCTAATTTTCCTATTTTTAGTAGAGATGGAGTCTTGCTCTTGCTCAGGCTAGTCTCCAACTCCTAAGCTCAAGCGATCTACCTCCCTTGGCCTCTCAGAGTCCTAGGATTACAGGCATGAGCCACTGTGCTCGGCTGATATAATTGTATCTTTAACATCTTTTAGAATAGGGCCTGGCACATAGTAGGCACAGGACAAGTAAGTCCTATGCTGAGCTCTTTAGATGTATCAATCACCTCCTTTACTCTAAACCAAAACCCATTGGAGCGGTTATTAGCCTCATCTCAGGTGAGTGATCAGCTCTACATGGTTAAGCACAGTCCCTTCATCACTGTGACATCCTCCCCCTACCAGGTATCTCTTCTCCCACATAAACGACTTCTCAGCCTGCCAGGAGATTGGGGAACTGTGCAGTGAGCTGGGCCAGGCCTTGCAGGAGGTAGGAGGACTAAGGGCCAGGCTTGGCCCCTGCCCTAGAGACCAAGCCAGGCATGAGCTTTTTATAACCTGTGAATCAGCCCAGGATCGGGTGTGAAGGCTAGGACAAGCAAGGCAGGAAGAATGGAGGCCTAGCCACTGGGTAAAGGGCAATGGGACCTGGGGTCTCCTAGCTGGGGAAGCCATGGGCGATAACTTCTAGGGCCTGTTTGGGGCGGGGGTGGGGGGGATGAGCCCTTGGGGTTGGAACCCTGAGGCCCTATAGTTCCCAGCAGGGGGCCAGAATAAGGGAAGCAGGGAGGGACCTGGGGAATCCTACCTGCCCCCAGGTGAAGGCAGCCCCCTCCCCTTATCACCCCTACTCAGGGGAGGCCCCCATCCCCTCACTCTGCTTCCAGGACTGGCCAGCAGCTGAGAAGGAGAGCACAGTCCTGAGGATCGTGAGTCTGTGGGGTTTTGTGGGGTTGAGAGGGGAATGGGGATGGGGGGGATAGGGCTCAGATTAGATAACTTGCTCTCTTCCCCTACTACCCCTAGTGTGGCCAAGTGGCCAGGATCTGCCACACCATCCTGAGCTGCTGCCCAGAGGAGCTGCTGGAGCAGAGGGCTGTGCTTGAGCAGGTGCAACTGGATGATCCTTTGGTGAGCCCTGACCTCTTGTCTTCTGACCCTTTGGCAGCCTTGTCTGGGCCCTGAAATATAGTCCAGGATTCCACAGAATCCTATACTTCTATGAATGGAAAGCCTTTTTGCACAGGTGTTAAAATGTGGCTCAGGGGACTTTTGTGGGGTCTCACCATCCCTCTGCATCTTCCCCATCCTAAGGGACTGCAGTAGCATGGTCTCAGGTGGCACGTTCCAGCCCAGGACACAGACCTGACGGGGGCTTTGGGCAGGTTAGGTGAAAGGAAAAAGACATGGACCTTTCCACTTTAATCTGTAACCAATTGGGAAACCAGAGCCCTGGCCCTGCTTATCATTGCAAAAAGGTTGCTGAGAAGCTGGTACCTCAGCAATCAGTGTCTCTAGCTTCCCTCTGGTCCTTAACAAAGGTGGGGAGGCAGAACCCAGAGAGGTGCAGCAAGTACAGGGTCACACATTGAATTGGGGCCGTGCAAGCTTGGGCCAGTTCCATCTACATTGGAATCCTAGTGCCCAGGCAGCATTCTGCCCACTGGCCATGCTGCCCCCATGCTGTGGATAACTATAGCTTCTGCCCCTGCAGGGCCTAGAAATCCAGACCACTAACAACTGTCAGCACTTTGTGTCCCAAGTGGGCAGCCAGGTGAGAGCCCCACACCCTTCTCAGCCACCCACTTCCTAGTTCTCTCATCTACCAGCCAGGCTAGCTTCAGGCCCCATTCCCCATGCCAGGTCCCCACTGAGTCCCGACTGCAGATTCTGCCTGGAGATGAGATTGTCCAGATCAATGAGCAGGTGGTGGTGAGTGAGAAGAGGGACGTGCTGGGAGGGGCCCAGCGTAGAACCCAGGGGTAGGGGGCAGGGAAGGCAACCAAGGGCTCTGCCCTGTGGGGAGACTGGGGCTGTAGGAGTGGCCTCTGCAGAACTGAGATAAAGGGAGGTGGCTAGAGGAGGCAGAAGTGTGAGGCTAGGGGACCTTTAAGCCAGGTGAGGGTCAGCAGTGACTTCAGAGCCACCTGCCCAGCCTGATTCCAGACTGGTGCTAGTGTGCTTGCCTGGCCTCCTGCCCTGTACCCAGGTGGGCTGGCCCAGGAAGAACGTGGTGAGGGAGCTGCTTCGGGAGCCAGCTGGGGTGAGCTTAGTGCTGAAGAAGATCCCCGTGCCAGAGAGCCCTCCCAAGGTACTTGCCACTGCCCCTGTTCCCACCCCCACCTGCTTTTAGACCCCTGTCTCAGCTCCATCACCCTGTTTCTGATTATTTCCCAGACACCTCCACAGTCACTGGACTGTCTGCACCTGAAGAGCCAGTCACCATCTTTGGCTTCCCTGTCTCCCAGGTAACAGGCTCTGCTCTGGGTGTGTCTTGATGGGGGGCACCGTGGGCACTTCCTTACCTCTCCTTGCCCTCCCCAGTGCCCCATCCGAAGACGTCTTTGCCTTCGACTTGACTTCAAACCCATGTCCTGGGCCCAGCCCTGCCTGGACAGGTAGTTTCAAAGCCCTGCCAGGTGGTGGGGGCCTTGACAAGGCATCTGGGTGTCCAATTCTGATCACTCAGTGCTGATACCACTGCCTGGCCTGGGCCTGAGTTTATGGAATTGCCTACCCTCTCCTTCTTCCCGGACAGATTCCGCCACCCTTGACCCGGATCCCCTGCCTACCCTTTCTGTGCCCCCAGCTGCACCTCTAGGAGAGGTGGCAGAGACTCCTGAAATTACAGAGTCCCCAAGACTCCCTGACAAGGTAAGCTCAGGGACTCAGCAGGAGCGGTGTGGGCTCTGGACCTAAACCTTTCTCTAAGCCCTTTATTGCTCCTTCAGAGTCCTGTTCTTGGTCGGAGGAAATCAAAAGGTATGAGGTACACCTGATGGGGTGGGGGACCCCCCCCCATGTGAGGGACTTTTAGAAACCTTTACTATACTGGGCAAGACCCCCTCCCTGCCCCCCCCAACTCCTGCAAATCTTCTCCTGGAAACAGCTGTTGCTGGAGTCAGACAGACCTATGTTCCCAGCCCAGGCCTCTTACCAGCTCTGTGACTCTGAGCAAACAGCTTATCCTCTAATCTTCAGTTTTCTCGTCTCTAAAATAGAAAGGGTCATCACCTACCCCAGAGATCACATATGTAAATTCTGAACATAGAGTATGGGTTCAGGCATCTCAGAGGGGGGTACGTATCGGGAGGGGGGGGGAAGAGGCCCTGGGTCACCTTGCCAGCCCCTCACTCACCAGGCTGTGCCATGCTGCTGCAGGCGTGGCAACACGGCTGAGCCGCCGGCGGGTGTCATGCCGGCAACTGGGCCGGCCAGACTGCGATGGCTGGCTCCTGCTGCGCAAGGTACCCGGTGGCTTCATGGGTCCACGCTGGCGCCGCTGCTGGTTTGTGCTCAAAGGACATACACTCTACTGGTACCGCCAGCCCCAGGTAAGATCCCCATGTACACATACACACACATACACACATGCATGTAAACAAGTAAGTCACCTCAAGGCCGTAATTCTTTTTTTTTTTTTTTTTGAGACAGTCTCAAGCTCTCACTCTGGTTAGAGTGCCATGACATCATCATAGCTCACAGCAACCTCTAATTCTTGGTCTCAAGTGATCCTCTTGCCTCAGTTTTTTCTATTTTTAGTAGAGACAGGGTCTTGCTTTTACTAGGCTGGTCTCAAACTCATGATCTCAAGCAATTCACCGGCCTCAGCCTCCCAGAGTGCTAGGATTATAGGTGTGAGCCACCGCACCTGGCTGAGGCCATGATTCTTATCTCTATTCCACCATCTACTTGTCATCTGTAGTCACAGGCAGGCCCCAGATCTTCTCAGACCCCTCTGTTCCCATCTATAAAATGGGGACTCATTTCTGAGAGAAATGAGTTAATATGTATATAAAAGCAGTTTGGAAAAGGTATCACATGAGTTGTAGGGAAAAATCACTTTTATTCTGCCCATCTCTCCTTCCTCTTGTAATATAGTGTCCATCCCAGTGATGGGCTACTCATTCAATTGTTTATTCATTCAACAAACATCCAGGTGCCTACTGTGAACCCAGCTCTAGGCTGGGCAATGGGGAAACAGGGAAGAACTGTTTCTGCTCCTCCAGAACTTAGAGGCTATCAGTGATGAATACACACTCAAGGACACTGTGGGAATGTGTGCTAAGATGAAGGAGACACCCAAGGAACATGTGGGAGCCTAGCAGAGGTGTCTAGTCTAAGCTGAGAAGTCCAGAAGCTTCCTGAGAAAGCAATACCTGGGGTTAAATGAAAAGGAGAAAGAACACCAGGAAGGCTGGCTGGTCTTAGTGGTTCACACCTATAATCCTAGCACTCTGGAAGGCTGAGGTGGGAGGATCACTTGAGGTCACTTAAAGATCAGCCTGAGCAAGAGCAAGACTCCGTAGGAAAACTAGCCAGGCATCTTGGCGTGTGCCTGTAGCCCCAGCTTCTCAGGAGGCTGAGGTGGGAGGATCACTTGAACCCAAGAGTTTGAGGTTGCTGTGAGCTAGGTTGATGCCATAGCACTCTAGCCTGGGCAGCACAGTGAGACTCTGCCACAAAAGAAAGTAAGAAAACCAGAACGGGAAGATAACATTTGCAAAGCTTAATGGTATAAACAAGCTTCATGTATGTTTGTGGAAGGAACAGAGGCACAAGCAGACTTCTATGTTTCTCCTGACATCTCTGGTTCCCCTTTCCTGGCTTAGATATATCCCTTGGCCACTCCATCTCCCTTCACCCCATATTCCTCCCCTGAGCCCCAGAAACTGAGAGACCTTCAGATAGAGAACACAGGAGATGCCTTCTCCTATTCCCTGCCCTGGGTAGAGAGGAGCCCAAGCATAACTAGGAACTGCCTTGAGGGTATTGGGGTTCTAAGCTGATCCTTACGCTGTGATCCCCCTAGGATGAGAAGGCTGAGGGCCTCATCAATGTCTCCAACTATAGTCTGGAAAGTGGACATGATCAGAAGAAAAAATAGTTAAGTCCTGGGGTATTTTGGGGTGGGAGAGAAAGGGACAGGAAGGGTGAAAGGGTAGGAGTAGGAGGTGTGGCAGGTGGCTGGGATTCCTGGTTCAGCCTCTCTGGGTTCTGGATGGATACACCCAGTCTGAGTGAGGCCCCTCCACTCTCTGGCAGTGTGTTCCAGCTCACCCATGATGTGTACAAACCCTTCATCTTTGCTGCTGATACCCTGACGGATCTAAGCATGTGAGTGCCATCCTCCCCCAGCCTACTCCCACATTCCTCTCAATCTCTGATTGGGAGCCTGGATGCCAGCCCTCTGAGAGTGGTTGGTTAAGGTACTCACTTCTTGGCTAGGCACCTGTGGCTCAAGTAGCTAAGGCGCCAGCCACATACCCCTAAGGTGGCGGGTTCGAATCCAGCCCGGGCCCGCCAAAACAACAATGACGGCTGCAACCAAAAACTAGCCAGGCATTGTAGTAGGCGCCTGTGGTCCCAGCTACTTGAGAGGATGAGACAGGAGACTCGCTTGAGCCCAGTAGTTGGAGGTTGCTGTGAGCTGTGATGCCACAGCACTCTACCCAGGGGGACAGCTTGAGGCTCTGTCTCAAAAAAAAAAAAAAAGGTACTCACTTCTCTAAGCCTCAGTTTCATCATCTATAAAATAGACAAATTAGAGTGCTTACCTTCTCAGCATTGCTCTGAGGTCTAAATGAGAAGATATTAAAAAACCCCTGCAATACTGTAGGGCCTCAGGGAATGGAAACCCCCTGAGACCCATTTGCTTCTCCATAGGTGGGTGCGCCATCTCATTACCTGCATTTCCAAGTACCAGTCTCCAGGCCAGGCCTCCACTCCCCGAGAGGAAGGTGAGTGTTTCACAGGGATTGGTGGGAGGAACCTTCCCCTGGGCCTGTCTATCCTGGGATGGAGACAGGGACCTCAAATGCCCCAGTCTACTCCCTGGCCTCCCAAGCCCTGAGGGTTCCCAATTTGCTTGCCTCACCCCAGACTGCTATAGTGAGACAGAAGCAGAAGACCCTGATGATGAGGCTGCGTCCCGCTCAGCCTCGGTGAGTAGGGGACTGCTGAGGGTAGGAGGTGGGAGGTAAAGGGCAGGGCATGGAGCTCAGGCTGATACCCTGCTCTTCTTTGGCCCTGCCTGCAGCCCAGCCCAGCTCGAGCTTGGAGTCCACTTCACGGAGACACATCCCCTGCAACCACCCCTACGCAGAACAGCCCCTGGACCTCCTTTGGCTCTCCAACAGGTGCTGGGCTGGACTTGGGCAACTGGACTGGGGACTGGTGGGCACATCCGTATCCTGCTACTTCTTCCCACAGACAACAGTGATAGGGAGCTGGAAGGAATGGTACGGGGCCTGAGGCAGGGTGGCGTGTCTCTCCTGGGCCAGCCACAGCCTCTGACTCACGAACAGTGGAGGAGTTCTTTCATGCGGCGCAACCGAGACCCCCGGCTCAATGAGCGAGTGCACCGTGTGCGGGCACTACAGAGCACACTGAAGGTCAGCCGGGAGCACTGGCTCGGCAAGGGACTGGGCTCTGGGTATAAGCTTTGGTTTGTGACTCTCAGGCCCACCTGGGCTCCTGACTGCAGGCTAAGCTCTGGTCTCAGCTGTGGACTGGGCCCACTAACTAGGTTCTGAGTTTGAAGTTTCATCTAGGCTCTTTGTGCTAGGCTGGCCAGGTGCTGGCTTCTAGGTACTAGACTCCAGACTCCGCTCTGGGCTTATGGTCTGCCCCCCTCTTTGGGCAATCATGGCCCCTTAACCCCTGTTCCCCTCACAGGCAAAACTGCAGGAGCTACAGGCCCTGGAGGAAGTGCTAGGTGACCCTGAGCTGACTGGAGAGAAGTTCCGACGGTGGAAGGAGCAGAACCAAGAGCTGTATTCAGAGGGTCTGGGGGCCTGGGGAGTGGTCCAGGCTGAGGGAAGCTCCTATGTCTTGACCTCTGACTCCAGAGCTCAATCCCCCCAACCCCTGCCCTCTGACCCCGAGGAGCATTCCCATCTTTTCTCTGTGACCTCTGACCCTGGCCAGCATCCTAGTGTCTGACCTCTGGCCCAAGGAACACCTGAACTCCTGCCTCTGACATGTCTAGGGCGGAGTGTCCCTGGATTGTGCTGAGAGCCAGAAGCAGCACTAGTCCATGGTCTTGCTTCTGCCTGGGCTCCCATCACTCCCGCCCCCCTCCCCTCAGAGTGGGATAAAGTGAGCTTTGCGCCACCATTTCCCCTTACCAAAGAAACTATCCCACCCCATCCTCAGATCTATGGGGCTCCCCTAGTTCTCCCACAAACTATGTCTGTACAAGTGTTCTTTCTTTTACATGAGGGGCACTTCTCAACCAAATAAAATCAATTTCTTTAAAAATGGATCTACCATTTAAAAAAACGCATGTTTGAAATAAAATTCTCTATTGTAAATAAATTTTTTTCTTTGGATCTTGGAAATAAAAAAAAAAAAATGAGTCTACTGCTGTCTTTACTTCCTATTAGAATCAAGAACCTGCCCCCAGAGGAGACAGGGGTATGGGGAATGCTCTCAGCCAGAGGGTAGGTGGCTGGCCCCTCATACAGTCCACTGGCCTGAGCTCTGCAGCAAGCTCCACAGCTGCCAGATGCTGGACTGCTAACCCATGGCTGGTGAGGGCTCCCACTCATGTCTACCTCTCCCCAACCCTTCATAGGCCAGAGGTGGTCTCCTACCCCATTCCCAGGAGGACAAAATGAGAAACTTTCACTTTGCAGATGGGGAAACATACCTTGCCCATGGTGACCAGGCAGAGACAGGTGGGATGGAGCAGCCAGTGGGGAGGGCGGGTAGAGGACTGTTCTGGGGAAGAGTACCTCTCCTCAGTCCAGCCTCACCCCCAGATCCTGGATCCTCAGCCAGGTATAACTCCATTCAGGCTGCACAGGAGTCCTTTTAGCCTCTGACCCCTGACTCCAGCAACTCCATGGCATCCCTGACAGGGGCCAATGGGAAGAGCTCTTCTCAGGGCTGGAATTCCTTGGTAGAATGTGGAAGGCTAGAAGTCACAGAGACCTATGTGAGATCACCACGAGGGGAACTGAGGCCGCTTGGAAAAAAGTTTCTTTGAAGAGTAGGAAGAGACTGAGCAATCATGAGTGATGTACAAAGGACCTGGTGGCAGCAATGGAGAGATCCCACCAATGTCAAACATATGACCCCAATGGTAGGTGGCCCCTGCCTGGCTACACTGCCCAAGTTGGCATTCTGGGTTGAAGTGGGGCAGGGCACAAGAGTAGTGTATGGGGTCTGGAGGGGCAGTGGCTGCACTGAAGGACCCTCCTCTCCCCCTCAGAGAACCACTCGTGATGCCTACACCCGGACAGAGGAGCATGTGCTCATCAACCGCCATGACATCACAAGTAGAAAGGTAAGGATGCCCCTTGCCCTATGGTGGCCCTTTTGCAGCTGTACCCATGGGCAGCAGATCCTCCTGGCAACTCTAACCCCCTATTCCCCAAGGACCCTCCCCAGCAGTGATGCCTGCAGGGATTCCCCCCCTCCTCTTAATGTGTTAGTAACTGCCTAGCAGTGCCTCCCACAGGAAACCCTATATAATGGCAGTCATCACCATCAGAGTCCTCATAAGAGATAGTATTACAATGATCCTCCTCCACAAAGATCCCCCAAGAGTGACCTCTACACTGATGCTACCATTCTATAATCATCCCCTAGAATGGGCCCCCAGGATCCCCTATTTCCTGAAAGCAAACATCCAGGTAGAGGCCTTCTATGGTGACACCTGCCTGAAGGTAGGTCCTGCCCTCTTCCAGGATGCCTGGGACATGCAGGAGTTCATCACTGGCATGTATGTCAAGCAGCTGCTCCAGCACCCTCTCTTCCAGCTGCTGCTGGCCGTGCTGCTGGTGATCAATGCCATCACCATTGCTCTCCGTACCAACGCCACCCTTCACCAGGTGGGACACCAGCCTGACTCTAATTGGGAGCCTGGGGCAAGGCTCTTCGCTCTCCTCTCTGGGGCTCAGCCTCCTAGCCTGGATTGGATGTTTTTATTTTTTTTTTATTTTTATTTTTTTTTTTTGAGACGGAGCCTCAAGCTATCCTCCTGGGTAGAGTGCCATGGCATCTCAGCTCATAGCAACCTCCAACTCCTGGGCTCAAGCGAGTCTCCTGCCTCAGCCTCCCAAGTAGCTGGGACCACAGGTGCCCGCCACAACGCCCGGCCATTTTTTGGTTGCAGCCATCATTGTTGTTTGGCGGGTCCGGGCTGGGGATTCGAACCCGCCACCTTAGGTGTACGTGGCTAGCGCCTTAGCCGATTGAGCCACAGGCACCGAGCCAGATTGGATGTTTTTAAAAGGTCTGTCAGTTCTGACCTTCTAGGGCTCTGGAGATCAAAGACAACTTCCCGGTGGAGGGGGCTCTGGAGCCCTGCTTTTAGGAATGCACTGGATTTGGGAGGAAGGGAAAGAATGGTGTGAGCAGATGCAGAACCATGGACAACTTATGGGGGAAAGTATCCACTTCTAACCAACTGTCAGTAGGAGAGAATCATTCTGGGCTAGGCACTGACTGTGCTCAGTGTCAGGGTTCCAGGTATAGCACAACAGACCTAGTTCCTGTCTTAGACACACACCGTGTCATTACAAGTACCTGAGGAGCAGCCAGAGTTCATGAATGTTCAAAGAAGGCAATTGAACCTATCTGGGAGGTCAGAGAAGGCTTCCTGGACAAAGTGACACTTTAAACTAAGAATAAAGAATGAGTAGGGGTTTATCAGGAAAAGAGACATGGGGAATAGTGATTTGGGCAGACGAAACAGCATGTGAGAGAGTTCTATATCTCCAAATCAAATTTGGAGTCCAGTATGTCTTTGGTCTTATCCTTGATGTTTTAATTTCTTTCTTTCTTTCTTTTTTTTTTTTTTTGAGACAGAGTCTCACTTTGTTGCCTTCAGTAAAGTGCCATGATGTCATGGTTTACAGCAACCTCCAACTCTTAGGCTCAAGTGATTCTCTTGCCTCAAGCCTCCCCAGTAGCTGGAACTACAGGCACCTACCACAAGACCTGACTGTTTTTAGAGATGGGGTATTGCTCTGGCTCAGGCTGGTCTTGAACCTGTCAGCTCAGGCAATCCACTGACTTCGACCTCCCAGAATGCTAGGATTATAGGCATAAGCCACCACACCCGGCCATTAATGTTTTAGTTTCTTACAAGGAATATATACATATGTATTGTGCTATTTATTTATTTATTATTTATTATTTATTTATTTTTTTATTGAGACGGAGCCTCAAGCTATCCCCCTGGGTAGAGTGCCATGGCATCACAGCTCATAGCAACCTCCAACTCCTGGGCTCATGCGAGTGTCCTGCCTCCACCTCCCAAGTAGCTGGGACCACAGGCGCCTGCCACAATGCCCGGCCATTTTTTGGTTGCAGCCATTATTGTTGTTTGGCAGGCCCGGGCTGGGGATTCGAACCCGCCACCTTAGATTTACGTGGCTGGCGCCTTAGCCGATTGAGCCACAGGCGCCGAGCCATATTGTGCTATTTAAAATCAATTTTTATTTTCAATTTATTTATTTTGAGACAGAGTCTCACTCTGTCTCCCTCAGTAGAGTGCGGTGGCATGATAGCGCACTGCAACTTCAATGCCTTGGGCTTGTGCAATCCTCTTTTTTTTTTTTTTTTTTGAGACAGAGCCTCAAGCTATCCCCCTGGGTAGAGTGCCATGGCATCACAGCTCATAGTAACCTCCAACTCCTGGGCTCAAGAGAGTCTCCTGCCTCTGCCTCCCAAGTAGCTGGGACCACAGGCGCCCGCCACAACGCCCGGCCATTTTTTGGTTGCAGCTATCATTGTTGTTTGGCGGGCCCGGGCTGGGGATTTGAACCCGTCACCTTAGGTGTACGTGGCTGGCGCCTTAGTCAATTGAGCCATAGGTGCTGAGCCAAGCAATCCTCTTGTTTCAGCCTCCCCAATAGGTAGGACTACAGGCATGCACCACCTCGCCTGCCTAATTTTTCTATTTTTAGTAGAGATGGGCCTCTTGCTCAGGCATTTGCTCAGACTGTTCTCAAACTTCACCCACCTTAGCTTCCCAGAGTGCTAGGATTACAGATGTGAGCCACCAAGCCTGGCCCTATTTTTGTTTTTAAAGGCAGAGTGTTGCAGGTTTAGAAAGCTTACACTGGGCTTGGTGCCTGTGGCTCACGTGGCTAATGCGCCAGCCACATACACCTAAGGAGGTGGGTTTGCATCCAGCCTGGGCCTGCCAAACAACAATAACGGCTGCAACCAAAAAATGGCCGGGCGTTGTGGCAGGCGCCTGTGGTCCCAGCTACCTGGGAGGCGGAGGCAGGAGACTCGCTTGAGCCCAGGAGTTGGAGGTTGCTGTGAGCTGTGGTGCCAGGGGGACAGCTTGAGGCTCTGTCTCAAAAAAAGAAAGCTTACACTGGATAGTAATATGAAATGTTGTGCAAATGGTCTCAGCACATGCCTGGCACACACATGTAAACTGTGTTGCAAAGGGAGCACAAGGAAGCCCAGGACTAAGAGCAGGAGAAATATGGACCTTCCCTCCCCAGCAGATGGCTTCTCCCTTGGCTCTCCCAGGCGCTGCTCCACTGACTTCTCTGCTTCTCTCTTTTTCTCTCTTCTACGTAGCAACACTATGAGTTGTTCTCTACCATAGATGACATTGTGCTGTCCATCCTTGTCTGTGAGGTTCTCCTTGGCTGGCTCAATGGCTTCTGGATTTTCTGGAAGGTGAGATCCTAGGCCATTCCTGTCATTGCCCCTCCCCCTCCCTGGGAATGCAGCCCACCCAGGCCCTGCCCCTGTACTCCTGGCTTATGAACTGAGGTGAGGGAAATTCGTGCAGGGTATGTGCATGTGTGTGTGTGTGCATGTATGTGTGCATGTGCAGGGTGGGGGAGAGTTCTGAGATGTATGTGATGTGGCAGAAAATGATTTGTATGAGAAGTACTGCCTCTTCCAACCCCTGTTCCAGTTCAGCTTTCCCCAGCCATTGAGTCTTGGGCAAACCTTCATTTGCTTATCTGAGAAATAGGATTGAGAGTATCTGCCATAATTTACAGGAATTAGCACAGTTTTTTTTTTTTTTTTTTGTAATGGGCCAGATAACAAATACAGGGTGTTCATGAAGTTCATGTGTAGTTGCACATGAACTTCAAGGACTCCCTGTATTTTAAGCTTTACTTACAGGCCATATGGTCTCTGTCACAGCACCTGGCTTCGGCAGATCTTCCCTATTCAGTCAGTTTCCTCCTGCTCACAGACTCATTCAGCTGTCTCCTCTCCCAAGAAGTCTTCCTGTCTTTTCTAGGCTACGTTAAACGCTGCTCTGTGTCTCCATGAGACTATGTACTTATTTCTCTTACTGTCTGTCCATCTGCCTCAAAATTGCCCAACAAATTTAAGAACATTTTTTCCTATTTTCCTATATAAAGTAGTCTTCCTGGGCAGTGCCTGTGGCTCAAAGGAGTAAGGCACCAGCTCCATATGCAGGAAGTGGGGGTTCAGACCTAGCCCCCAGCCAAAAAAAACCCTGTAAAATAGTTTTCCTCAGGCTGGCCACAGTAACTCACACCAGTAATCCCAGCACTCTCAGAGGCTGAGGCAGGCGGATTGCTTGAGCTTAGGAGTTCAAGACCAGTCTGAGCAAGAGCAAGACCCCTTCTCTAAAAATAGCCAGGCATTGTGGCTGGCGCCTGTAGTCCCAGCTACTCAGGAGGGTAAGACAAAAGGATCTCTTGAACCCAAGAGTTTGGGGTTGCTGTGAGCTATGATGCCACAAAATTCTACAAAGAGCAACAGAGTGAGACTCTGTCTCCAATGAAGAAAAAAATAGTTTTTCTTTAGTAACCAACCTAAACTATTGAAAAAAAAAGTTTCTTTTTACTATTTTTATTTAATTTTATTTTATTCTATTTTATTTCACTTTATTTTATTTTATTTTATTGAGGCAGAATCTCAAGCTGTTGCCCTGGGTAGAGTACTATGGCATCATAGCTCACAGCAACCTCCAACTCAGGCTAGAGCAATGCTCCTGCCTCAGTTTTTCTATTTTTAGTAGAGACAGGGCCTTGCTTTTGCTCAGGCTGGTCTTGAACTCGTGAGCTTAAGCAATCCACCCACCTCAGCCTTCCAGAGTGCTATGATTATAGGCATGAGCCACTGTGCCTGGTCATTTTTTAATATTTAATGCAGATATGTATTGGCCAAAACTATATCAAAAGTGCACACATATATGTAGTCATCGTGGTAAAAATAAATAGTTTTTTTTTTTTTTAATAAAAGGTACACACAATTCTTGCCTTCCCTCCTGGTCATCCCCTCTCCTCTCTACGTGATCTTTTTATATTTTTAGTCTCTTGTTTATCCTCCCAGTATTTAATGTTACAGTCACCAGCAAGTATATTTGAGTCCTCCCTTTCCTAACCTTAGCATACTATTGTTATGCCCAGGAGTTCCACAAAGACCACAGTGCCAAACAAGCAGAATTCACAGCAGAGTCTCTTTATTGAAGCAGGCAACAGCCTCACACCCAACACAGGGTTTTGGAGAGCAGCCCCAAGCAGGCGTCCTCAAACTACGGCCCACGGGCCACATGTGGCCCACTAAGGACATTTATCTGGCCCACAGGGTGTTTTTGTTGCCCCTGCCTGTCCTGCTTAGCAGCCGACTTGTCCTGGGGCCCACAGTCTGGCCCTCCAACGGTCTGAGGGACAGTGAACTGGCCTTCTGTTTAAAAAGTTTGAGGACCCCTGGCTTAAGGGGTCGGGTTTTTAAGGCTTGCATCTGCATCCTGGTTGGCACACAGGCTGCTCAGGTACATCCGCGTAGGTTAGTAAGCATTGTACAGAAGCAGAATTTAGTGATTAGTCATACATCTTTGTTTCAGTACTTTACCTGGTATTTCTTAAAGGTCAGTCTGGGGACAGTTGGTACCTCCCAGTCTGTTTCTCAGGGAGTTAGTTAAGCAAGAAGTCAGTGAGTACTTTCCCATCTATCTTGGTAGTAAATGAGACTTACTGCATTTTGAGGGCCAGAAATTTGTCAGGAGTTAACTGGTATTTTTCCATCTTAGTCTAAGCCTAACACTATAAACACTATTTCATATTTTGCTTTCTGTCACTTAATAGATCCCAACAATCTTTCTGTATCAGTACATGGATCTCTTTCTCATTTTTCATTTTCTGGCTACACAGGACTCCGATGAATGAATGTGCCATAGTTTATCCATCCAGTCTCCCATTGCTGGACACTTTGGTCATTTCCAACCTTATCCAAAAGCCATTTTGTGCCTCTACCAGAGTATCTGCTAGTGGTATCATTGGTCAACATTTTCACACATGCAAGCTTTCTGCCCCATTCCCATTCCTGTAGGAATAAATGCCTTATTGGACAAAAATCTTATAAAATTTGCCTGTCTCCTTTTCTTGTACCATGAGAGCTATTTCACCTCAGTAGCTATATTACTTGATGTTTTTATTAGTATTTATTTTCACTTTATTATTAATTATGGTATACCTCACACAAAGGTAAGGGCAGGCAAATGTTTTCAAGTCACCTAACTATAGGGCAAGGCCATCTTCAGCAGTCCCACTAGCTCAGGTGGGTGTTCAGCTTAGGCACTAGCCATGTATACACGAGGGTCTTCCTGCGTGTCTCTGAGATTGTACTTGACTACTAATGCATGCATGGAACAGTGCATACAACATATGTTTTGTGGCATGTTTGGGGGACAACAAGGTAACAGCAGTGGGTGGTAGCTCACTGGTCCTGCTCTAAGAGGGACATTGAATCCTCCCCATCCTTGGGGTAGAGGGAGGGCAGACTCAGGATGCCCCCATGGGCTGGGCCTGACAGACCCCACTGGGGCTGGCCCACCCCCAGGACGGTTGGAACATCCTCAACTTCGTTATCGTCTTTATGTTGCTCCTGGGGTTCTTTGTTAATGAACTCAGTGTCATCTCTATCAACTACACCCTCAGGTGAGCTGGGAACTCTGGAGAAAAGAGGGGACCTGTCTGGAACCCAGGAATGAAGCTAGGGGGTAGTCACCAGCTGCAAATCAGCTCTGCCTCTCTAGGCAGTTGGTGAATGGTAGTGAGGAGGAGGGGTCTGGGAAGGTCTGAGGGGTGCCCCTAAGAGGCTCTGCCACAGGGCGTTACGTCTGATACACGTGTGCATGGCGGTGGAGCCCTTGGCCCGGATCATTCGTGTCATCCTGCAGTCGGTGCCTGACATGGCCAACATTATGACTCTCATCCTCTTCTTCATGCTGGTCAGTGCCCCCCCGCCCACCTGCTCCCCTTCCCTGAAAAGGGTTCCTGGGTTGTTGGGAATAGAGGGTGGAGGAGAGGAGAAGCCGTGGGCTTGAATCCCTGTGATTCCCTGGGCAGCACTCATTTGCATCTATTTTCATGTCCTGTCTCCAAGGCCCTTGAGTGAAGCCAGGGTGGGGCTTTAATCTCTTTGGCAGGTGTTCTCTGTGTTTGGGGTTACACTTTTTGGTGCATTCGTGCCCAAGCATTTCCAGAACATGCAGGTTGCCCTGTATACTCTCTTCATCTGCATCACCCAGGATGGCTGGGTGGACATCTATAGCGATTTCCAGTGAGTACTGATGGAGCTTCCAGGCCCTCATCCCAGCCTGACAAGGAAGGGGGTGGAGCTCCTATGGGGCAGGGATACTAAGGGGGAGAAGGGCTCTTAATGGGTTGGGATGAGGATAACCCAGAAGAATGGGAGGCTACCAGGGTTTTAAACTGGGAAAAAGAAAATCCCTGGGTGTGGTGCCTCTGGGACTTAAAGCCTTGCCCACCTTGAAATTCCACATATTCAAAGTCCCACCCTGACTCTATAATGGAGACTTTACCCATCATGGCAAACTTTTGGGTAGTTAGGCCTTAGATAGGGGAGCAGGTCTGTTGTTGTGTCTAAGGTTACAGGTCAGCCACCCAGCCCATGCTGGAGCCCACCTAATTGCCTGTACTCCTGGGAACTTCATATCTCATTCATTTCATTCTGAGACCTGGATCATTTTTGTTCTCTGTTCTCACCTCTTTTCTTTTCTTCTTTTTTTTTTTTTTTTGAGACACAGACGCAAGCTGTCACCCTGGGTAGAGTGCCGTGGTATCACAGCTCATAGTAACCTCCAACTCTTGGGGCTTAAGCAATTCTCTTGCCTCAGCCCAGCTTGCCACCAAATGCCCGGCTATTTTTTGGTTGTAGTTGTCATTGTTCTTTGGCGGGCTGGGGCTGGATTCAAACCCACCAGCTCCGGTGTCTGTGGCTGGCGCCCTAACCACTTGAGAGCTACAGGCGCCAAGCCCTCACCGCTTTTCCATTCAGTCTAAGCCCTATTTCTTTCTAGTCTACTCCAGGGAATGAGTCCCCTTGACTTATTTCTTTTTATTCTTTTTTTTTTTTTTTTTGAGACAGAGCCTCAAGCTATCCCCCTGGGTAGAGTGCCATGGCATCACAGCTCATAGCAACCTCCAACTCCTGGGCTCAAGTGAGTCTCCTGCCTCCACCTCCCAAGTAGCTGGGACCAC
>CAUYQV010135858.1:0-10937 GCA_963574575.1 Galagoides demidoff
ACTGTGGCAGGTGCCTGTGGTCCCAGCTACTTGGGAGGCTGAGGCAGGAGACTCGCTTGAGCCCAGGAGTTGGAGGTTGCTATGACCTGTGATGCCATGGCACTCTACCCAGGGGGATAGCTTGAGGCTCTGTCTCAAAAATAAAGTATTAAAATTGTATTATTCAATATATACCAATAATATTTGTTGCCTTGTATATTGTATCTTGTATCTCTCCTAATTGAAGAAGTCAAATGTGACTTGAGTATTATAATTTTAATACTGTTTTCTTTTTCCTTTCTTAAAATGTGTCTACTTTTTCTTTCCTAGAATCTCTGTCTTTACACCTACAGTGAACACTGGGGAGGGAGGGAATTACTTTATTTGTGACTCTAAATAATGCATAGAAACATATAGCACAGCCACACTAATCAAAACTATATTTAAAAGAGCAGTTGCCTAGAAAACCTTGTTTTGACGGGTTTCTGTGAGGGAAATCAGAAGCATGATTCAAACACAGGCTCCTGGGCCAAGAGAGGCAGATGGTAGCTGTTCCTCAGGCTTAGGTTTTAAGGGAAGGGTTTTCATTTATTTTCCCAGTCTCTTAGTTTATAAATATTTCTCTTAGATGGCAAATTTGCTCTTGCCTGTGAACATTCACCCCCACTTTTTTTCCGTTAGTGTTTTTTAAATTTCAAAATATTACAGGGATATGTCTGTTTTTGGTTACATGGATTGTTTTTGTAATGCTTTAGTCAGGGCAATGTATGTCCAGATAGTGTTCATTGTACCTATGAGGTAAGTTTTTCTCCATCTCCTCCTTCTTTTTCTCCCCTGCTAGATTTCCATTGAGTTTTATTTCGCTCTGTGCATGTGTGCTCATTGGTTAGCTCCAACTTAACTAGTGAACACACAGAGTGTTCATTTCTCCATTCTTCAGACACTTAACTTAGGATAATGGTCTCTAATTCCATCAAAAATGTTGCAAAAGACATTAATTCATCCCTTTTAATGGCTGAATAGTATTCCATGTCGTACCTACTCCATGTTTCCACATTTTGTTAATTCACTCGTGAATTGAAGGGCGTGTAGGTTGATTTGCAATTGTGCTACAAAAAACATTTGAGTGCAAATGTCTTTTTGGCAAAAAGATATCTTTTTCTGTGGGTAAATACCTGGTACAGCAATTTTTGGATTGAATGGTAAGTCTACTTTTAGTTCTTTAAAGAATCTGGTGTCTCTGGTCAGTCACCGTGTCTCTCTGGTTTTTATACAAAGTCAGACCATTAAGTTCAGGAACTCTTCCTAGTAAAAGTGCTACATACCTCATTGCTATCATCTTCAAAGTACTCCCTTTGGAAAGTTCTACATCAAGCCTGTATCTAGTCCACCCTTCCAAGCAATTTTGGAACTCTTTTTCTGGAATGGCCATCAGAGCTGTTATCATCCAAGGTCTGATGAGGAAATTTACAAATTCATCCCCGAAAAAATGCTACATACCTCATTGCTGAAATCACCATGGTTGCCAGATGGCCCAGGGGAGTATGTTAAAGGTAACTGTAGTGATATTCAGCAGTGTAGCACTTTTTCTAGGATGAATTTGCAAACTTAATTATCCAACCTCATATTCATCCGTTCAACCCTTCTATCCCTGGGTGAAGTTAGCCATTAGAGAATCAGAGAGCTCATCTCACAAACACATCAAGGTGGCCCCCAAAAGATAAAATTACATCTTCCAAGGAGTAAGAATATTGAAAGTGAGAGTTGATCTTGAGACGGGGCTTTCGAAAAACTTTATGGATAATTCTTTCAGCCAATAGATACGTGTTGTTTTATCTATTGTGTACTAATCTCACTTATGAGAAGAGGGAAAGAACTGAGGCTCTTTAATCACCCATGGGTGAGATACTGGGCAGAAGGAATAAGCCTACTGACTAACAGCAAATCTATGTGATCTTTTATTTTTTGTGATGTACCTCTACAGCTTTGGACTTTTGAACATACTGCTTTCTTCATCTGGAAAACATTTCCTTCGCTTCTCTGATTTATAATCCCAGCTTGTTCAAGATTTTACTCCAATGTCACCTCCTCCCCACCCCTGACTTCTCCTTCTTAAGCTTTTAGGTTAGTCCATACACCAACTAGCAACGTTTGCTAAACTTCATTCTTTTATGTCTCTTCTGCACTTTTTTTCCTTATAGGTTTTCACAATTTGACCACTATTAACCACACGGTTTTTAATATGTGGACTCACCATTTTTACTTAACTAACCTTCATCTTATGGAGTAATACTCATAAAATCATAAGCTCTAGTTATTTATTACATTATTCCATACATGAAAATAAGTATAAACCCCTAATATTAAAAGGTTTATTGTTTGAAATACTACCAAAACTCACTTATCATACCACAGGTGGAATGCAAACCACACTTTGGAAACCATTGGGTTACATATTTAAAATGAAGGCTTGTTAGTTCATTGCTTTTAAAAGTCAGAATTCACTCCCTCTTCCTCTATATATACCCCCAGATTATGTAACTTTGCTCTTGCTGTGGCCAGAATATAATCCCTGCTCAGAACATAATCCCAGCCCTTAGGCTTGGCCATGTGATTTGCTTCGGGTAGTGGGATGTTAGCAGAGACATTGCAAGTGGAAAATGGCAGGCCAGGAGTAGGGTACATCGAGTGAGGTACCTAGGGTGCAACATTTAAGGGAGCACTCATTCTCAGGGTTGTGCGTCAAGGATCAGAGGCTTAAATATAAACTGCTGGACTTTTCTTTTGCATTTTTTTTCAAGATACGAAAAGAATATAGCAACTGGTCCCAGGAGAAAAATGAGACATATGTGTAACATCGTTCCTTTACTAAAGGGGCATTAGATAAGTTCAGGCAAAACTAGGGCCCTCAGCCAACCAGCACAAACATGAACAAGCCAGCCAAGATCATTCAATCCCCAGCCAACTGTCAGCAGACCCACTAGATGCATAAATTGGAATAATAAATGAATAACATTTTATCCAATGAAACTGGTAGTGTTTGTGATGCAGTAATTAAAAATTAGATATTTTCAATTCTATAATTTGAACCCATCAAAAGGAAAGCTTTATTAAGTCTACACTCAGGCAGTGCCTAGTACTCAGAAGATGCTAACCAAAAACTGTTCAAGAATGATTGATGCTATTATGTCATGTGGGTGATTGTCAACAAAAGTCATGCAACTCCCCACATCAGGGCACTTGTACTTGCTGTTCATTTTACCTGGGAAACCTTTCCCTCAATATCCACACAGCTCTTTTTCTCACCTCCTTTTAGTTTTCTACTAAAATACTATCTCGTTAGTTGTCTTTCCTGTGATAGGCGCACTATTTAATTATCAATACCCAACCTTATCACTTTGCCTGTGGTCCTTATTCTGGGATAAACGTGCTGTTATTCAACTTATTTCACATGGTGTTTGATACCCAAACTTCCGTGAATGATAGAGGAGTAGTTTTTGTTTTCTGATAATCCTTTAAATGCTACGCATGCATTATGTCATTATGTCACCAAAAACATACTTGTCAGACAGGTGTAAACTCATCGTGAGAAATAAAAAACTGAAGCTCAAAACAACACTATAATTTTACACAGAAACACAGCTAAAAATTGGCACCTCCTCACCCTAAATCTGTTTCTTTCTCCTTTATTAGTAAGCTGCACCTTCATTGCTGTCTATAATTCCATTACCCAGATTCAGCAACCATTTTTATATTTCCATTGCTCTTTAGTCAGAAATGTAATTTCAAAATCCACTATTCACTAATATTATATCATAATAAAGATTATCAGTTGATATTGTTACCCTTATGACAGCTCAATAAATGAAAATCATTGAGCTGCTTCCCCTCTAAAATGTATTTGTTTTATTAATATAAAAATAAGCATGTTCGTGTATATAGTCCTTTACCTCTTTTGAAATATTTTCTTTAATTAAATTATAAAATACAAGGTTATTCAGGCATATTTTACATGTGTTTTATGGTTTTGATAGATATTGCCAAATTTTAAAAAATGTATTATATCAATTCATCCTATGATAAGTAGTGAAAGTACAAAATTTTTCACACTTTTATGACATTAAATTTATTATAGTTATTAGTAATTATTGAATTACACATATAAATATTGTTATGTTTTCTCATTTGTATTTTTATTATTTGTTTATTTACATTACTTACACATTCTTTTGATATTTCTACTTTTGTAAATTTTGCATTTGTGCTTTTTATCCTTCTATCCATTGTAATGTTGACCTTTCCTTTATCTATTTGTATTTATCCAACAGCTCTTTTTTCTCTGATTTGAGTTCATTTAAACAATTCCATAACCTATTGTCTCTGTTTTTCATTTTACTAAATTTAAGAAGTCATATTGAAAATTAAGGTAATTCTATAGATGGCATTGCTGACTATAATTACTGTATAAGATATGATAACTATAGATAAAATATTTTACATATGAGTATTTCAAAGAACTTGTACTTATTTACAAGGCTTATATTCAAAGTATCTATCACTGAATCTGTTAGTACTATATTTTGTCAAGTTGACTAATTATTAATGAAATTATCTGCAATTTGTAAGTAAAATGAAGTACATTAATATTTAACGATTTTTTTGTGAACACAACTTCAAAACATAAAATCATTTTAGAATTTATAGATATTTTTAAACAGCTAATCATCAACTGGGCTAAATACTACTGAATTATAAATTTTGTGCTTATATATTATTTTTCTAGAAAAAGAATACTAATTTGTGAGTTAATAGTCACACAGTTTTTAAAAACTTGTGATTTTCATTTTATTCATGCTAGACCCATTTCCCAAGGATCTCTTTAAGATGCTATATGACAGCTTCAAAGGTGTCATGATGGCAATTAACTAACTCATAAGTTAAAATAATACCAGCCCTTTGCTAAAACCTTGGATTTGAATGTTAATTAAGCAATTAGAGGCACAGGGGAGAATCGCCAGATGATGCCTCCTGGCAGAATTAAGTCAGTAGCTAAAAATGATGAATTCTATTAATACGATGTTTAAATTTTTAAAAAATTCTCCAGCAGCCTGATGTTAAAACCAAAACAACAACCATAAAAGCAATCTGAGAAATAAGAGGTTATTATTTTGGAAGGGTTTTTTCATGTATATGGAAGTATTGGCAAATGCTACTGATGAACCATAAATGAGTTAGTCATACACGCTTTCACTTGGGAATCGATTTTTAACTGCTCTTTTGAGCAAATCCTTCAAAATGGAGCACCAAATTAAAACCAAATCCAGGAGAGACAGAAAGAAAAAGCAAATCTTTAGCACATGTTTGGATTGTATTAATGAATGCTTGTTCTGATGTATCCTACCTATTAATGAATTTCCCCATCTTCATATAATCCAGACAAGATTATCCAGTCCCAAATTCTCATTTGCTGCAACTGACCCCTCTCCCATTTTCTACACATCTCCTCAATATCAGCTCTCCAAGCCTAACCTCAGGAAGAGTTATGGCACAATGATTTCATCATGCAGTGTGGCTCTAAATACCCATTCTCCAAGTTTATAAATAAACTCTTTGGATGGAGGGGGGAAAGCACTAAAATAGGTACACAGAGAATGCATCATTCAAATTCATGAAATGCACCATCTTGGGTGATGTAGGGTTGCAGTGCTATGGACAAATGGCTTGGAGAGTGGAACCCAGAGGATAACCTGCCCTATCCTGTGTAGTGGTCCTAAGTGAAGAGATAAGAAACACATCTTGAACAGTTTTCCCTCTCTTTGCTATTCCTTTGAAAGGGGGTCAGATTCCTCTTATGCCTGAGGAATAAAACTCTTCTCTCAGTAAATGTAACTCTAAAGTAGGGTAGATGAGAAAGTGGGAAAAAGTAATACTTTACACTTAACCCTGACTTCTGCTGACTTACTAACATTTAATTTCATGATTTTAGAAAACTAATGACTCCAACCCATCCCTCTTCTAAGATAATTTTGATTCCATCTCCCAGAGACTGAGAATTTTTTAATGAACTTTAGTCATTGAGTCTCTACCAATAATCCACTTAGCTCACCAGGTTGAATACAAGAGACCACACCTTTGACAGGAATTTTCGCCCTGTCCTGCTTTTCATAAATCTAAAGATATATGTTGGCAACCAGTGTCAAAGAGTTATCAGGATGGAACCTGATACCTAGAGAACCTGGAAGCATTCTTCTAGAATTATGTATCGATCAATGATGCCCCTTTAAATGACTATATTTAGCTAGGCACTAATCCAAACCATCCAGGAGATATAGAGATGATTATGACAGGGCACCGAGCTCA
This sequence comes from Galagoides demidoff, assembly GCA_963574575.1. NCBI lineage: Eukaryota > Metazoa > Chordata > Mammalia > Primates > Galagidae > Galagoides > Galagoides demidoff. The sequence continues at coordinate 6,340 of CAUYQV010135858.1, forward strand.
AGTAGTTTGCAGCATAGATGCTGCAAAAGGTTCATGAACCAATATAGTTGCAAAAAGTAGATAAAATTCAATGAGTTATGACAACTATGAAATGGAGTAAAATGCAAGTTGAAAGTGATGCTGTTAAGGGGTGACTTTAAATTTCCCTCCCCATAATACAATATGCTCCATCTGGCAGAGTTCTCCACAAGTTTTGCGGGAAAGAGCATAGACTAGATAATTGCATTCATGGAGAAAATGGTAAGTCAGAAACTCAGACCAGTGAATCAGGGCATTAATTGACTAAAACCTAACAGGTTTTTGGGTATATGAACTCTCAAAAACTGGATCAAGGAAAGGCAGGAGTGGCATTGACTACCATCTATCTCTACTGGGAAGATTGCGATAGGATTCATAGCACCCTAATTGGCACCAAAATGACCAAAAATAAATAAGTAAATAAAATAAGTAAGACCAATTATATAAAATCTGCCTTCTAAAATCTAATTTTCAAAACCAAAGCCCTGCCTTTTTTAGGGGAAGCTTCACTTGATGTTTCCAGTCCTATCATTTTGACAGCTAAGAATCTAATTAATAACACACCTTTCTTATACCTTCAAGTTCACAAATAACTGAAAAATATGACACGTGGAGGATGTGGCTTAGGTATATGGCCAAAAGAATTGCTGATATTTCACCAATGCATTTTTATACAGATTTCTTCACCCACTTTTGACTCAGCTGGACAACCGTAGCTCATGTCTTCACTTGCCAAAGGCAAATTCTGTCTAATAACCTTACTACTATTAGAAAACAGACTAGAATGCAAACTCTCTGGGTAGACAGTACAATTAGCAGAAAAAGACTTGAACGTGCTTAGATTCATTGCTCTATTTTCCACATATTTTTCACATAAAGTGCATCTAATCCTGGTGAGGACTGGATGATGGGAGAGAAATATCAATAAATCTTATTTTAGTTCCAGTCCCTCGTACCCACGTCTTAGGTTAATCAAGTCCCACCTTATAAGGCTAATCCGTTATAGGACCCATTGAATCTATGAGAAAGAATATGTTTTTTTGGTTGAACCTGAAGTGAGCAGAAGAGAGGACTGCGGTAATAATAATAGATAATAATATCAGACCACATGCGTAGAGTACTTACTCTGGCAGCTCTGTTCTAAGAACTTTCCATACATTAACTAATTTAGTCCTCAAAAAAACCCATGAAGTTGAATTACCCCCACTTTATTGATGAAAAAATGAGGGATAGAGAGGTGACATAGCATCCTCAAGTTTACATAGCTAGTAACAAGGCTGAACAGAGAAGGAAGCCCAGGAATTACATTCAAGTTCACTCTTGTTTCTCCTATCATCCCACCTCCCACCATGAGGAGCAGAAGAGAGAAAGTGGAGAAGCGGTTTTCCAGTGTTCTCTGTCCTCTCCCATCTCCCCCCACCTCCCACCCACATTGAGGCAGAAATTCCCCCACATTCTTCTAGAGGAGCCATGAAACAGTACATTTACTTTCCTGATCTCCAACTCTCTCCATGCCCACAGGGCCTGGCTATCAGCTCCATCTCATGAATAATGAGTAAGGAAGTGTTGGAGGCAAGTCCTGAAAGCGTCCCTTATTCTCTGGCATCCCCGGGGAAGATGCAAACAAACCCCATTTCTCATAGCTACTTTTTGTTGCCTGTTGGCTCATTTCTCTTCTGATTTCTGCATGCTTAGCGTGTCACTATGTTTTTGAGTTGGAAATCTATCTGAAAACTTTCAGAGGAAAAAAAGAAAAGAATCAGCCACTATTCATTTCATATTCCCTTTCCCTTCCCTGGAAACTTGCCTTCAAAACCCACATGGATTGAAAAAGAGTGTTCAGAGCAGGAAGAACAAAGAAAATCCTAAATATGTGAACCAAGAAAATGAAGTGTGAGTTTGGGAAAGCTGAGAATAGTGACCTGGGAGCTTTCTGCTGTGATGGGACCTGGGCTTCTAATATCCAGAGAACAACCAAACCTTCTTCTTTTCTCCTTTTCCTATATATAAGTTTCCTCCAATATTTGTCCTGCAAATCAAACACGGATTATTTTTCACATCCAGTGTTGGATTACTGTGACAGTCTAACCCTCTCTGGCTAGTACCGGGCATATGAGAAGGCCAACGACAGTTTATGTTCGATAATTTTATGGAATGTAGAAAGCCAATATCTCAGCCCAAACACACCTCCCCTAACAAACAGGAAAAAAAAAGTCCTTAGCCTGGAAGACCTAGTTCCCTTGCATCTCTGCTGATGCCTCCCCTGCTCCCTTGTGAGGGGTAATCTATCCATTTCTGAGCCAATGCTGGGCAGTTCAGAGAATGGAGGAGAGTAACCGGTAACGATTAACCTTGAGCATCTGTACTCTATCAGGTGGCCATTAGTCATTCATTAGGGAAATATTATTAGCTTACTTTTTACAGGAAATGGTTAAATACTGTCTGATTTACAGGAAATGGTTAGACAGAGACTGATGGGACTGAGAATTACGCCCTCCCTAGGGTGATCACACAGCCTGGTTTTCCAAGGGAGTCCCAGGTTCCACTGACATTATTGTGTTAATTATTAATAACCCATATTTTTACTCTTAAACATGACTTCTATGGTCACCTACTCATCATTCCTATTCATTTTGTTTTGTTTTGAGGCAGAGTCTCACGATGTCACCCTTGGTAGAGTGCCATGTCGTCACAGCTCACAGCAACCTCAAACTCTTTGCTCTTTGGCTTAAGCTACTCTCTTGCCTCAACCTCCCAAGTAGGTGGGACTACAGGCACCTGCCACAATGTCTACCTATTTTTTTGTTCTTGTTGTCATTATTGGTTAGCAGGTCCAGGCTGGGTTCTAACCTGCCAGCCCCAGTGTATGTGGCTGGGACCCTAACCACTGAGCTATAGGCGCTGAGCCTCATCATTCCTCTTTGAACTGGAGTCCTGGGTCTCCAGAAATTCTGCTGGGTTCTCATGCCTTTGTGCCCCCTTTTTAAATCTCTTACCTAAAGTCCTGTTTGCTTCCAGCCAAACGTGAGATCTGATACAAAAAAATGGTGGGAGGCCTTGATGCCTCAGTAGGTATTAACTTATGATTTTTCTTCACTAGATTGGGCCAACTTTTTTTTTTTTTAATTGAATGGTAACTATGTACGCTGGAGAATGTTCTTCTGATTGGGCCAACTTTTAAACCTGAGCATTGGTTTGGTGAATGTTTCTGCCAGTTAGCTATCTGATAGTCAAACCTTAAAAACATAGGAACCTTCCTTTAACTAGTTGGAGTTCTAGTAATCTTACTCAAGATCATGACCAAACCCTTGAAGAGAGATTAAAATTAGCTTCTATTGCCCTACAACAATTTGGGGAACATTTCTCATGCACACAGGACCCTGCTGCTTTTTTTTTTTTTTTTTTTTTTTTTTGTGAAAGAAACACAAGATATACCCCTAGGTAGAGTGCCATGGCATCACAGCTCATAGCAACCTCCAACTCCTGGGCTCAAGCGAGTCTCCTGCCTCAGCCTCCCAAGTAGCTGGGACCACAGGCACCCGCCACAACGCCCAGCCATCTTTTGGTTGCAGCCATCATTGTTGTTTGGCGGGCCCGGGCTGGGGATTTGAACCCGCCACCTTTGGGTGTACGTGGCTGGCGCCTCAGCTGCTTGAGCCACAGGCGCCGAGCCTTTAATTTTTTTTTTAACAAATGTTATATTCTTATTTAAGAAAATAAATTCTAAACAATAAAAAAAAGAGTTTGAGGTTGCTGTGCACTATGGCACCATGGCACTCTATTGAGGGTGACAAAGTGAGACTTTATGTAAAAAAAAAAAAAAAAAGAGGCTTGATTCTATAGCACAGTAGTTATGGCACCAGCCACATTCACTGAGGCTGATGGGTTCCTAACCCAGCCTAGGCCAGCTAAACAACAATGACAACCTCAACAGAAAAATATTCGGGTGTTGTGAACACCTGTAGTCCCAGCTACTCGGGAAGCTGAGGCAAGACAATTGCCTAAGTCCAGGAGTTGAAGGTTGCTGTGAGCTGTGACGCCATGGCCCTCTACTGAGGGTGACATAGTGAGACTCTGTCTCAAAAAAAAGAGGCAGAAAGTGCTTGGTTTTATAGGTTAGAGTGTGTTAATACCTGTGCTGTCTGATGAGAGCACTTAGAGTAAGAACAGAGCAAGTTGGCTCGGCGCCTGTGGCTCAGTTGGCTAAGGCGCCAGCCACATACACCTAAGGCGGCGGGTTCGAATCCCCAGCCCGGGCCCGCCAAACAACAATGATGGCTGCAACCAAAAAATGGCCGGGCATTGTGGCGGGCGCCTGTAGTCCCAGCTACTTGGGAGGCTGAGGCAGGAGACTCGCTTGAGCCCAGGAGTTGGAGGTTGCTATGAACTGTGATGCCATGGCACTCTACCCAGGGGGACAGCTTGAGGCTCTGTCTCCAAAAAAAAAAAAGAAAGAAAGAAAATTTAGAAACAGGCTCTTATGTATCATTATAAAAATCACGTTCCTCTCTACTTGTATACTACCCTAGTCATCCTCAGATGAATCCCCATTAACATGGATGGATTAAGCCCACATCCCT
>CAUYQV010135861.1:0-10797 GCA_963574575.1 Galagoides demidoff
GAAGGGAAGGGAAGGGAAGGGAAGGGAAGGGAAGGGAAGGGAAGGGAAGGGAAGGGAAGGGAAGGGAAGGGAAGGGAAGGGAAGGGAAGGGAAGAAATTGTAGCTTAGGGCCAAGTGTGGTGTATCACACCTGTAATCCTAGCACTTGGGAGGCCAAGGCAGGTGGATTGCCTGACCTCACAGGTTGGAGACCAGCCTGAGCAAGAGTGAGACGCAGTCTCTATTAAAAATAGAAAAACTGACTCAGCGCCCATAGCACAGTGGTTATAGTGTCAGCCACATACACCAGTGCTGGTGGGTTCAAACCCAGCCCCAGACAACTGAGCAACAATGGCAACTACAACAAAAACTGGCCAGGTGTTGTGGTGGGTGCCAGGGGTCAAGGTTACTGGAGAGGCTAAAGCAATAGAATCACTTGGGCCCAAGAGTTTGAAGTTGCTGTGAGCTGTGATGCCATGGCACTCTACTAAGGGTGACATAGTGAGAGTCTAAAATAATCATAATAATAATAAAATAAAATAAAAATATGGTACAGTGCCTGTAGCTCAGCAGCTAAGCCACATATACTGGTGCTGCCAGGTTTGAACCCAGCCTAGGCCTGCCAAACAATAACAACTACAAACAAAAAAATAGCTGGGCATTGTGAGGGGCTCCTATAGTCCTAGCTACTTGGAAAGCTGAGACAAGAAAACTGCTTAAGCTCAATAATTTGAGGTTGCTGTGAGCTGTGACGCCATAGCAGTCTACCCAGGGTGATATAGTGAGACTCTGTCTGAAGATAAATAAATAATAAATAAATAAATAATAAAAATAGAAAAACTGAGGCAAGCCCAGAGTGGTGGCTCACACCTGTAATCCCAGCACTTGGGAGGCTGAGGTGGGTGGATTGCCTGAGCTCACAAGTTTAAGACTAGCCTGAGCCAGAGTGAGACCTCATCTCTAAAAATAGCCAGGCATTGTGTCAGGTGCCTATCATCCCAGCTACTAAGGCAAGAGAAATTCACTTATGTCCAGGAGCTTGAGGTTGCTGTGTGGTATGACACCATGGGTACGGTATGACACCACAGCACTCATACTATGTGTATGTGACAAGTGAGACTGTGTCACATACACACAAAAAAAATGTGGCAGCAACTGGCCACATGCTGTTCTGAATCAAGAGCTGTGCTCTACACTTAATGCACAGGATGAGTTTTAAAGATATATAACCAAAGTAATTCATTAACATCTTTTTATTCATCGGTTATGAAAACAATAATTTGGGATATATAAGGTGAGCTCTGATGCCATGGCACTCTACCCCGGGTGACACAGTAAGACTCTGCCTCAGAAAAAAAAAGAAAGAAAGAAACTAAGTAAATAGATAAGTAAAATAAAATAAATTGTCCTATGTAACAAAGCTTCTTACCAAAACAAAACCAGTTGCTTTGTCTTGCTTTCGTGTTACCTCCTCACCTGTGGCACATAAAATATTCAACCACTCTTGGAGGATGACTTTTTTCCTCTCAGATTCTTTCTTTCTTTCTTTTTTTTTTTTTTTTTGGAGACAGAGCCTCAAGCTGTCACCCTGGGTAGAGTGCTGTAGCATCACAGCTCACAGCAACCTTCAACTGCTGGGCTCAAGAGATTCTCCTGCCTCTGCCTCCCAAGTAGCTGGGACTACAGGTGCCCACCCCAACACCCAGCTATTTTGTTGTTGTTGTTGCAGCCATCATTGTAGTCTGGCAGGCCTAGGCTAGATTTGAACCCACCAGCTCAGGTGTATGTGGCTGGCGCCTTAGCCACTTGAGCCACAGGCACCGAGCCATCATTCAGATTCCTAAAACGGTCATTTAGAAGATCCTTTTTTTCCTCCCTGGTCCATTCATTCTCTGTAATTATTTTTTGTTCTTCTAAAAATGGTCTAAATTCTCATGTCTTTCTTCTTTAATGAAGAAGAGTGTTTAAACATCTTTACTCCAATGGGAGGTTGGTGTAATCTTTAAGAAATTTCCTCCGACAAGTAGTACATTAATAAATTTGTATGTCTTTTGTCTTATGAATTTTCCAGGTATGTGTTGGTATTCAGGGAACAATCAAAAAATTAAGGGGGAGGGTTTCCTTTGGACTCTGAATTAGTGAGAGTGTTATTGATTTAGAGGGTCTGGCTGCCTGTCACCGTCAGCCAATATGCAGGGATAGGTTCATCAGACTTTGTCAGAAAGCCAGCATTTCTGGAGAACAGTGAGAGTAGCCTGTCCACACTGTTCTGTTCCTCCATTTCCAAAATCACACCTTTATATTTAATGGTTCATAGCAATATGACATTAACTTTAAATAAAAACAGCACTGCTCAGTGACAAACTATAACATTTCCAATTGAAAAGTTAGTTCTCTTGGAGCCCAGCATGGTGGCTCACATCTGTAATCCCAGCACTTTGGGAGGCCCTGGTGGGTGGATCACCTGAACTCAGGAGTTTGAGATCAGCCTGAACTAGAGCAAGACCCCATCTCTAAAATTAGCTGGGTGTTGTTGGTTTCTTTTTTCTTTTATCTTTCTTTCTTTCTTTCTTTCTTTTTTTTTTTTTGCTTAGCAAACCCAGGCCAGTTTTGAACCCGCCAGCCCTGTAATCATTAAGCCATGGGGGCCCAGTGAAAATGATAGTTTAATACTTTCAAAGAGGCTGAGCACCAGGGTTCATGCCTACAATTCTAGCACTCTGGCAGGCTGAGGTGGGAGGATTCCTTGAGCTCAGGAGTTAGAGATCAGCTTGAGCAAGAAGATGATCACCGGCTCTAAAAAACTAGCTGGGGGTTGCGGCAGGTGTCCATAGTCCCAGCTACTTGGGAGGCTGAGGTGGGAGGATTGCTTGAGCCTAGGAGTTGGAGGTTGCTGTAAGCTATGACATTCCTGCCAGGTAGTCGGGGGCAATAGAGTGAGACACTGTCCCCAAAATAGTTATTTAACCAATGCACATAACTTGTCAATTGTTTTATTTTTGCATCTCCACTCTTTGGGTAAATTTCAGATTAATACAAGTATAGAAATGATTAGGTGACATTGTGTTTGTGAGGTCAAATCCCTGTTGCAGATGTGCCCCTCACCCAGGGTACATCTGCCATACTCCCTTACATTGTGTCCATTAAGTGAGAGTACGCCAATCTCCCTACCTCCTCCCTCTAATGTTGTATTGTTTCACTATAAGACGAACCATTCTTACACTCTGAGAGGTTTGGGACCGAAAATGAAAGGTTATTCTGAGACATGCATGAAAGGAAGCAGAGTCCAGATTCTATGTGGGCAACATGAGCTTTGATTAGTCGGGTGTGAGCGGGCTGAGTTTGAAAAAGAAGTCAGCAGGTGGGCTAAGAAAGGTTGGAAATATAAGAGTTGTCAGGGTGGGGATTGGCAGACTCATTCCTTCCTGGGTGGACTCACTCCTTCCTGGACAGAATCATTTTGGGGTGGGTCCTACATTTGGCCCTATCAACAATGGGTACCTTATAAGAATAAATTGGAGTTGGATTTTGTTTTTCTAACTTAGGAGTGCAAGGCTTTAGATCCCTTTCAACCTAATTCCCTCCTGTATATATTAACACTCTACAGGGGGACTGGTTTCCAACATACATTTTTTCACAAGTATGGCAAACCTTAACCCATTGTAGGGATCATGGCAAAACTCACCCTATTCCCATGAGCATCCTGGGAACCAGAAGAATGATTGCCCAATGTCTAAGTGATGGTCAGAGACTTTTGTGAATGCCTTTTAGAAGGGAGGGGGGAGAATGTGGAAAGTATAGCTATACCACACTGTTGTTAGGGAGGATGTGTAGATGGAGGGAAACAGAATGATTTATAAATTAACCTGAGAGGCAGGTGATTTTTTCTTTTTTTGAGACAGAATCTGAAGTTGTTGCTCTGAGTAGAAGGCTGTGATGTCATAATATCTAGCAGCCTCCAACTTGAGCTCAAGAGATCCTCTTGCCTCAGTTTTTCTATTTTTAGTAGAGATAGGGTCTCGCTCTTGCTCAGTGTCAAACTCCTGAGCTCAAGCAATCCACCCTCTTCAGCCTCCTAGAGTGCTAGGAATGCACACGTGAGCCACCACTCCTGGCCAGGGTATTGTGTTCTAAATGATTTGGGCCCAGGTCTGTTAGTATTCAGAAAAGAAAGTCAGCAGTCCCTTTTGATTCCCAATCAGGTTACTCAGGTTTTATGTGGATGGAGGAAACGCCTCCTCCAAAGCTTCCTGATCATGAATGGCCTTTCATTCAGAATATTCTTTATACCAAGGAGTCATATTTTGAGGTGACATTTGCTTAGCTCCTTTATTCCTCTCTTTAGGAACTTCCTTACAAGTTTCAAACATTAAGAGCTGAATTAGCAATTGTGGAGAGAGAGCATGGGTTTGTAATCTAATAATAAGATGTTTGAAAAGAGATACAATAAATTAGGATAGGCATGGATAAGCTGAAAATAACAGATCTAAGCTCATTTCCTCACTCCCCATTAAACCAGTCTCCCATTCTTAAGAATGGATCAGTCTAATAGAATGATTTCACTTTGTTAATCTGATGAATATTTTGTCTTCTAGGAGATGTCACTCAGTCTCTACTTGCCCTGACTGACTTACATGAAAAGAACTTTTCTTTCCAATAACAGCATCACCTTTTCCTTGTCGAGCTATTAAAGCACCCAGGATGCTGTGATTTTAAATTATGATAGATGCTAGATTACTAACCTCTGTTTGAAGGGTTCCTGATGTCAGCATGGTGATGTCAAAATTTTGTTCTATTACCATGGAGAGATTCATGATTTATCTTTTAATTTAATAAGTTCTAAATGTAGGAGAAAGGATCCTAAGCATTGAAAAGCGTTTTGAAATATGATGAACGAAAGAGCTAAGGAAATTTTTCCCCAAAATATGACTCTTTGGTATAAAGGATTTTTTGAATTAAAGGCATTCATGATCAGAAAGTACTGGAAAATTCCTTTCCTCTATCTACATAAAACCTGAGTAACCTGATTGGAAATCAAAAGGGGCTACTGATAATAGACCTGGCCTCAAGGTCGTTTGAAACACTGATACCTGTCTCTCAGGTTAATCTACAAACCCATCTGTTTTTATGCATCTACACACACTCCCCCCTAGCAACCACTTACTGTACTTACACTTTCCACATTCTTCCCCCTACCTTCTGAAAGGCATCTATTAAAGTCTCTAACCATCACTGAGACTTCAGGTAATCTTTCTTCTGGTTCCCCCATGTGCATGATATTTAGAAATAAATGTTTCTCTTACTAATCTTCCATAATTGTGAGTTGATCTGTTAGTGAACTAACCAAGGGGAAAAGGCAGGATTCACCATGTCTCACAGCCACTCTGCTCTCCTGAAAGCCAAAAGTTGAAGCAGGAAGAGTTAAACTCTGTCCAGCTGGCAAGTGGTGAGATGGTTTACTTACCAGTCAGACTCCTCGTTTTTCCTTCTGTTGGCTCTGGTTGAACAGATGGTAAAATATGTTTGTCCTTTCCATATTTAAGATTAATGAGATAAACATTTTTGTTAGTGACTAATCTTGTAAGTGACTATGGTGTTGGCATATTTTTAGGTACTTTGTAGGGTATGAATATCCAGGTTGTTTGATTCCATCTCCTCTTAGAAATAGATTCTAATCACTGTTATTATTATGGCTTGTTTTTTGTTTTGTTACTTATCTTTTTTTATCATTTTGTCCGAAGAGAGTTATTATAGAGCAGAACTCCGGCCTAGCTCCCCATCAGCACTATGTTCAAACAGACCCTACACACTAGCCAGTAACTAGTCAGTTTTTTTGTTGTTGTTGTTCATTTGTTTGAGACAGAGTCTTATATAGCCTTCAGGTGAGAATCATGGCATCACAGCTTATAGCAACCTCAAAATCTTGGGCTCAAGCCATTCTCTTACCTCAGCCTCCCAAGAAGCAGGGACTATAGGTATCCATCACAATGCCTGTTTTGCTGTTGTTGTAGTAGCCATTGTTGTTTTCATCAACCGTGTGCTAGGTTGAAACCTGCCAGCTATGGTGTAGGTGTCTGGCACCCTAACCGCTGAGCTACCATTGTGGAGCCTAATCCAGTGTCTTTTAGGACAAACTTTGTTTCAGGTCCCAGAAAACAAAGCCATTTGAGGTTTTCCTCTAGTCATGTTTTATGTCTCTGAGCTTCACTTTGTAACTAAGAGGGAGTTCTCTCATCAGGCTCCTCCATCCAGGAAGTGTGTTTTGTCAGTAACACGTCTGGGGGGGTCAATCTGCAAAGACTGGGGGTCCAGGACACACAAAATTCTAAGCAGCATACTGTGTACCAAACATGTCAAGCTCTGAAGAGTGAAGTCTTTTCTCATAGTCTATTCTATCAGAAGTCTATTTCTGAAAGTCAATTTTTAGGAATCTTAGAAATGACCTTTTCTATGAAAAGGCATTGGGCCTTATAAAGAGGCATTACATTGAGTTGCTTTGGGAATTAACATAACATTGGGATTAATGACCAAAAATGGATTAAAAAAGACATCTGAATTTTGAGACTCTGTCTAAAAAAAAAATTATATTTATAACTTACAATGTTCATTAGTTCTTTTCCCTTCTATGCACAAGTTTGACTTTCCTATATTCTATAGAGATACATGAGACTTTAAAATATTTATATATAAATGATTCATTGGAAAGCTGGGACTGTGAAAAATATGACTGAACAAAATTATAATTTACCTCTTATTCATGACTAGTAATGCCTTTCTTTGTAGATTTATTTTTTTGGATACAGAGTCTTACTGTGTCATCCTCAGTAGACTGGTGTGGTGTCACAGCTCACAGCAACCTCAGACCCTTGGACTCAAGTAATGGTCTTGCCTCTGCCTCCCAAGTAGCTGGGACTAAAGGAGAATAACACAATGCCTGGCCATTTTTGTTGTTGTTGTTTAGCAGGCCCAGGCGGGGTTCGAACCCACCAGGCCCAGTGCATGTGGCAAGCTCTCTAGCCACTGAGATACATGTGCCAACCCTCTTTTCTAGATCTTGTAAAACGTGTTCTCTACCTCTTAAAATACTTCTTACATCTTCAGTTATGTTATAACCTTGATTTGGGCTTAATAGTTTCACTTAAAAGATAAAAAGTTCATCTGTTTGTCCTCAGTGAAGTTTACCCTATTCATCTTTACTGTTTTCTACTCTTTCTTCTCTGTGGCTCATAGAATTTTATCCAATCAAAAACATCCTACTGATTCAAACTATATCAAAGGGAGACAAATACTGAGCCTTAGCCAATCCAACTGTTTTTAGACCTCATTTTCTCTATTCTGTCGATGCATCTTCTCAACATCAGTCTCTCCAAACCACTTCTTATTCAACTGACCAGTTTGCAAAATACTCTTTGCTCAATTAAGCTCTCTTTCATTCAATTTTTATCAAAAGTGGATTCTGAAATAGAACACCCAGAGACTCCCAGAAACAAAAAGAGCACAAGCACCAATAGTTCAAGTCAGGTACCTGACAACTTATTCACTGTCTCACTCCAACTTCAGCTTTTTGGTAAGTTCTGTCTCAGATTCCAAGATACCACAGATTTATGTTTTAAACTCTTGAGTTTTTTTTTCAACAGAAATTTTAATCCCGTCTTAATTAGGAACAGAAACTAAAATACATATAAAATAAAATTAAATTTGATAATGAAATTATCAAATTTAGTTAAAAGCCTCAAATATCTACATTAAGAAAAACCAAATAAATAGTGGTTAAATATACTTCATAAAATGTAAACTCCAACTTTCAGAAATTTGCAAAAATGTCTGTTTATTTGGGAGGTTGAGGCAAGACAATCGTTTGAGGCCAAGAATTTGAGGTTACAGTGAGCTGTGACACCATTGCACTCTATTGAGGGTGACAGAGTGAGACTCTGTCTCAAAAAAAATAAAATGAAATAAAATAAAAGATAAAGTCTGAATTTTTTTTAAGTGGTATTTAAAAGTCAATGAAGGCCGGGTGTGGTGGCTGATGCCTGTAATCCTAGCCCTCTGGGAAGGCAAGGTGGCTAGATTCCTTGAACTTATGAGTTAGCAACCAGGCCTGAGCAAAAGCAACACACCACAGCACTCTACCAAGGGCAACATAATGAGACTTTCTCAAAAAAGAAGTCCAAAAACCATCTCAAGAATTTAGTGAAATTAAAGACCACCTCACCAAGGATGTAGACATAATTAGGAAGGATAAAGCAGAGCTCAAGGAACTGAAAGAGGCATTCAAGGAGCTTCAAAACACAGTAGGGCGTCTCAGCAATAACATAAAACATGGAGTAGAATCTCAGAAATCAAAGACAAGACTTTTGAATTAATCCAGTCATTCAAAGAGGCAGGGAAAAAAGAGAATAAAAGCAGAAGATTCTCTGAGAGAGATCTGGGACTACACAAAATGGACAAATATTTTAATCATAGGGATACCTGAAGGAGAAGAGAGTCTTAGAAATATGGAAACTGTACTTCAAAACATTGAGGTGAAGAATTTACCAAACATTCCAGGTATTAGATAGTTTCAAAACCCCAGCATGATGCAATTAAAACAAAGCATCTCCTAGACATATTGTAATTAACTTGGTTTTCCACTCTTGAGATACTTTACTGAGGAGACTGTTCTCTAAATCCATCCAGATAAATATAAAAGATGTGAAGTCTTCATCTTTTTTATTCCTGAATAGTATTCCATGGTGTGTGTGCATGTGTGTGTGTGTCACAGCTTATTAATCCATTCATGTGTTGACAGGCACTTGGATTGTTTCCACATCTTTGAGATTATAGATTGAGCTGCTTGAAGTGAATTGAGCTGATTGAAGTGAATATTTTCTGATGTTTAAATTTTTTTTTCTTCTAGGTAGATACCTATAAGTATGGAGAATGCTTAAGAAAGTGAAAGTAGATCTCTCATTTGACCCTTCAATCCTCTTACTGGATACCTACCCAGAGCAAAATTATAATTTTTGAGGAGAAGGACAAGCAAGTTTTAGTGTTATTAAATTGCATTCCACTGGGTTGGCGCCTGTAGCTCAGTGGCTAGGGTGCCAGGCACATACACCGAAGTTGGTGGGTTTGAATCCAGCCTGCACCTGCCAAACAACAATGACAACCACAACCAAAAAGTAGCCGGGCACCGTGGCTGGCACCTGTAGTCCCAGCTACTTGGCAGACTGAGGCAAGAAAATCACTTAAGCCCAAGAGTTTGAGGTTGCTGTGAACTATGATGCCACAGCACTCTACCAAGGATGTCATAGTGAGACTCTGTCTCAAAAAAAGTAAATAAATAAAAAATAAATTTCTTTCCATTAAAAGTCATTGCATTCCAAAAGTCAAGTCATTCCGTTGCAATTTGTACCAGCAATGCATAAGGGTGCTCTTTTATACACATTCTGTCTGACAATAGATTTTAGTGTGGAGGGCAGTTGTGTGGTTTTTAAGTCCTGAGACCTGGTAAATAATATATACTGCAATTTAATTTTCATTCCCCATACAGCACAAATGATTATTGTTGGCAATGATTGTTTCAATGTAATTCAATTGATTTGTGATTGATGTGGGCTGACAACTATTTCACAGCAGCTATTTCATTAGTCCTAGAAACCTCAAGAAAATCTTACCACACGAAGGGAAAGTTTAGTAGGCCCATAGCATTGAGGTTTACCAGTTCCAAAAGGAATTTGCTATCCTTTCTAGTAAGGAAAATAACATTGTTGTAGAGAGATTTGTCACAATGTCACAGCAAGAAGCCCTCCTTGTTTGCATCCCTTTCAGCCCTTGGTCTCAGTAGCATCTGGTTGGCCTTCTTGCCTTTGTTCTCTTATCTATGTGGGAAGATAGATCTAGTCTCAGGCAGTGATCAGTGTCTCTTCCAGATGCAGTCAAGTATCACCTCTTGACGTCTCAACACAACAATCTTTTAATTCTATATGACAACAAAAATTTTCTTATCTATATTGGTGACATAAGCCCTAATCATGACTCTCTGTTTTTTCTAAACTCTTCTTCTGTCATGATTACTTTACTTGGACTGTCAAACCTCCAAATGATTTTGGTCTCTGTGTTCCATGGTGACCTATTTATACTTTTATATAGCTAAATTATCGTCTTTTAAGACTTTGAAACATCCCTTAAAAAGACTTAACTCTGAATATATACTGATTCCAGATATACTGTTGAAAATTTGCCACAGTCTGCCTCCTGAATTCCACCTGCAGCCACTTGAGGAAAGGTTAGAATCTAGAGCCAGTGAGACTGGCTCGGAACTTGCCCAGTCAAGCGGGAAGGCAAGTGCATTGAATTTGCCCACAGTAGACTTGCAGTTATTACCCAAAATTAGGTATATTAGATTCCTGAATTGAGTGTCTTTCTGTAGTATATACCATGTTTCCCCGAAAATAAGACACTGTCTTATATTTATTTTTTCTCAACAAGACACACTAGGGTTTATTTTCAGCGGATGTCTTATTTTTATTAAGTATAATACAACAATCTGCATTTATTCAAATACAGTTAAGTTGTCTTCTTCTGGAACCTGACAGGGGGAGCTAACCTTGTTGGTGGGGCTGGCCCTAGTGATGCGTGAACTCATTTCCCCTAGCTTTTCACACGTGCACAATAGGATGCCTGCGACCTGCGCAAGTGCGAACAGCTAGAGAAAGGAGCTATGGCAGATAAAAGGTATTCCAGTCTTCCTTACAGCTCTGTGCCAAAATGCATGGCGTGGCTGCATTTATTATGCAGATATGCTGCATAGCCATGCCCATCACTAGGTCTTAT